>JAHBCN010000229.1:0-234489 GCA_019359885.1 Listronotus oregonensis
AAAAGCACTACGTATACAAAAGAATACGCATTTTTTTTTTAAGTTAATTAACGTCGTATTCATAGCGGTTTCATAATTGCATCCATTCTGAAGATAATCTCTAAATCATGAATTACAGACCCATAGTCATATGTATCGCTAACTTATAATTTCGGAGAAAAGTTATAGGCCCTTAATAAACTTGCCACCCTGTAGGTTCTAATTCACTCTGTATAACTCGATCGTTCGTTTTTTCAGGTAGCTTTTGGAATAAGAGGACTCAGTTCGTCGTACATCTCGAGGGTGTTCATCAAAACCGAAATGCTGCTAAAAAGTCGACAGGTGATGCACGGCTCCAAACAACTAGTTCGATCGAGATCGAGCGAAAACCTTCCAAACAGCCAAAGCCAGAACAACATCCAAATGGTGTCTCACACGCTGACGATTAGAGAGGTAAGTCGTTAATTTTATGGCAGAATAAATTGCGCGCCATCTGTCTGTATAGAATGTTGTTAGAAGTATGTGATGTAAATGTAATTTTGAGCAGTAGGTGATGAGAGTAGTGGTTGCGAGAGTATATAAACCAAGCCTTATCTGTTTTTGGTCGAATGTACAAGGTGGCAGGGATATTTTTGCTAGAAACTCTTTAAAAAGGTCAGGAAAATTTGTTAAACAAAGAAAATATAAAAATGCATAAATATTTTCAATGTTTATCGTGTATAACTTTGTAACTAATAGGTCGTAAAGAGAAGTTGCAATGATGGAAAAGATTTATAATTTAATTTTCTACAAGATAGGATTGTTTAAAAATCGAAAAATACATTAGCTGCTTGTAGAAATTAAAAAAAAGCCCTTAAATTTCTCTGAAGATCTTCATATTTGGTCGGAAAAAACTTTATAGTTTGTCGAATCATCGTGCCAAATTTTGTTAAAATCGGTTCGAGATAGTTTCTGCACAATAATTATGCAATCCAATTTAATGAAAAAAATGGATAAATTTGCAAAATGGGCCTAGTCCAGAATATGGGACTTAGATCTTGGAATTATTTTTCACTTAAACTAGAGATCTTAAGCTGCCTTTTTAAAATTAAAAATCGAATTATATGGTCGCCCTCAGCAATTGTTTAAAGGTATAAACAATTTCTTTTCTTATGAAAAAATGAATATTTTTCACCCAAAAAATATTGTTTAATAGTACTCGAAAAGACGTTTTTTTTTATGTTATGTCAGAATTGTCAATCGGTTGATGGGTTGCCGAGATACAAGATGTCAAATTTGATAAGCGGTGTCATGGTTTATATGGAATTTTTTTTATTTTCATTTATTATTTACTACAAAAATAATATCACAGCTGTTTTTCTAATTGTTTAAATATTTATTATACGTGTCCTGTCAATTTAGACAACTGTATCTTGGCAAACCAAACTACCGATTGACAATTTTCACGTATTAAAAGAAGCGTCTTTCCGAGTACTTTTAAAACATACTTTTAGTAAAAAATGTTTAATTAAAAATGCAATATTCAGTTTGTTTATAAGCAAAAAAATTGTTCATACTATTAAAGAATTTCTGAGGGCCGCCATGATCCGATTTTTATTTTTAAAAAAGCGCTTGAAAGCTTAAGATCTCTAGTATCTGTGAAAAAAAAATCAAATGTCTTAAGTTTCATATTCTAAATTAACCTATTTACAGAATTATAATTTTTTAACAAAAGTGGATTGCAAAATTATTTTGCAAAAGCTACCGAACCATTTTATTAAACGAATTTGTCATGATGTTTTACCATACCATGATTTTCTTTCTTGCCGTATATCGGTCTCTAAAGAATTACTCAAAAAATTACGTTTTTTGCTTTTTTTCTAATTTAAAGCTATTCTTAACAAGCTTAATGCATTTTGCGATTTCTAATCAATTCTATCGAAAATTTAATTATGAAACTTTTCTCTTACTGCAACTTTTCTCAACGATCAATACTTACAAAGGTATAAGCGATTCATATAGAACAATGATAATTTTTTTGACTTTATTTCACAATTTCTTTATTTAACAAATTTACCGGAAAAAAGTATAATTTCTAATCTTGTTATGTTCTTTTTTTATGAACTGTTTCCAACAAGAAGGTCCCCATTATCTCGTACACCCAATAACTGTATTTTGACAGACAAAGCTTGGTCTAACATGCTATCTGTCAATATTTAGTTAAGGACTGTCTTTTTCTTCTCTTTGGTAGTGTTGAAGGTTTTCTTCCTGATTATATATTTAGTGGTAAATTCTAAAATCTTTCAATTAACACATTTCGGGCATAATTGCTAAAAGCGGGGAGAAAAGCTTTCGGGAAGCTTTTGGTAAATAACTTTATTAATTACTAATAATCGCTAAGGCTGTAGATGTTGTTTTTTATTTAATTTTAAGGAAATGAGGTTAATCTAGCTAGAATAGTAGTGATAAATAAGGATAACATGTCAGGCGTTTATAAAATTGTTTGTACATACTATGATGTAAGGAATATGTATAGATGAAGTGGAAGAGGTATCAAATAAATTAATTTTATATAAAGTTTAAGGTACTTTTAGTTTATTCTAAAAAATAAGAAAGTAAGGTAGTTATTTTTTAAAAATATATCGCTTCTATGTCTCCTTAAAAGAAAGACTTTGAAAAATTTTAAATTTGATTTTTTTTATAGAATTGAGTCTTAAAAAAATCCATATTTTATTTACCGTCACAAGTGTATTTTCTTAATCAACCTCTAAAAGAAAGTAAATTCTAAGAAACTGAATAAGAACTGAATTATGCAGAAAACAACTAAATTGTTTGTTTTTTTTGATAAAAGTGACATAAATCAAAGAAATATGATTAGAAAATCTATGTTCTCCCATCACTTTAAAATAAAACCAAATTTAACTTACTTTTATAATTTATAAGCAGACTAGCTCTCTGCAAAGCTTAATCTAATATTTGATTTGTAAAACTATTAAACTACGGTATGTTTTTCTTAGCTTTAGTGTAAAAACAGATATTTTGATTTCTGTGACTTTTAAAGATAGTGTGCGATATTTTTTTAATGTTTTGTATATATTTTATAATAATTCGTTATGTAAATATAAATATTATAAAAATTTGTACAATAAACCTAACATAGGAATAAACATTTATGCAGTAGGGAATCTAGGGTTTTTAACATTTATTTTTTAAAAGTTAAGTATGGGACCCACACCAATTATATATCGAATGCTATTGGCCTCAACACTTTGGTACAGGAAAGTTTATTTTGGAATTTTCGAAAAAAGTTATTCTTTTAAAAGAAAAATAAAAGTTTTAAAGGCGAATCTTTTATATGTATTTTTTTGTGTTTTTTTATTGTTAAATCCCAAAGAAGGTGGGTAAAATTTGGCTATTTTTCGCCCATCATATCCGTGAAAATTCAATGTTTTAATTTGGGCCATTTTATTATATTTATAATGTGTTCAGGTATCTACAATAAATTGGTAAAAAAATTAGAATGGCAAGTACCAAAAAAAAAACCTTTAAACTTGCCATCTTTATTGAATTTTTAATTGAATAAAAAATTATTTCTCATTTTAGACGTTTTTTGACATTTATTTTAAAAAATGATATGATGCACTTTGCGCACCAACATTTTTTTTATCTTTAATATTACATCTAATAAGCTTATAAATTAGCATTCATTTATTTTGGTGCGTTAAGTGCATCATGATTTTTTTTTAAATAAAAAATTAAAAAACATGTAAAATGGCAAAAAATTAATAAAAATAGCAAGCTTGAAGGTTTTTTTGTACTTGCCATTCTGATTTCTTTACCAATTTATTGTAATGTAAAAAAACTTACATATAAATATAATAAATTTCGGTTTCTAAAAACATTTTATTTTCAAAAATCTATTAACCAAAAAACTCAAAAATGAAACTTTCTGTACCAAAATTTGTGAAATATTAAATAACTTTTACCTCACTTTTTAGAATTTAAAAATCCCAGATCCGCCCCTGCATTTACATATACGTAACAAGGGCAGATCTTCAAAGAGACATGATGTCGGATTACTCTTAACCGAAGTTGATCTCTGTAAGTAGGCGGAGGGTAAGAGACGCAGACCGACACAAAGGAAAGCGACATTCATACTTAACTTTTGGTGTTTGTTGAAATTGACATTAATACAAAAATAATGATATCTAATTAACAAAAGATGGTATTCGGCAGTCAACAGTACAAAAAAAATCGTCAGGCAAGTTTTGTTGTGGTTACCCAGTTCCGATTTCTTAAAATATTTTAAATAATTTTAAAGGGTTTAGGAAGTGGAAGTGTACTACAAAATATTCTTTGGATAAGTTGCCAGACATGCAAGAAGGGACCACTGCGGTCCAGACCAATTATAGAATGCCACTCGGCACCTTACTTACTTACGACTTCAGATCATAAAATAAACTCAAAAAGATTAAGGGACATCTTCTCTGACCTTTTGGAATGATTTTGGGGATGTTGGAGGGGTTATCGGTTTTCGTGCCCATTGCGACTATTCAGAACTATCAATTGGTAAAGTTTTAAAAAAATTGGTCAAAACCCATTTTTTTGTAAGGCTTTGGCTGTGTTTCAGTGACAGGCCTGTCACCGTTTTTAAGGTATTAAATAAACAGAGAAACTTTTTATGCAGTATTTCAGTTCCAACTCCAATTTCGCATGCGCGCTTTGTAAAACTTTTTTTTTCCAAATAAATATTAGACCTGGCAGGCCTTGGATTTATATTCTATTAAAAGTTAAAATGTGTTTTATTAATTTAGAAATTTTGTTTCTGTTTTAAAAGTGATACATTTTATTACAGCAGAGAAAAACCGTATGTAATAAATACTCTCTTTATACGACCTTACAATTAAGATAGATTTTCTACTTTTGCGAATTAATTTACATACTTAGGAACATTTTTATTTATATTTAAAAAAACCTTGTGTTTTGAAAGATTTTAGAATGTTTCATATTTTTACGAAAAAAACTTGTAATGGTATCTATTTATTCTTTCAGCAAGATAACCTTATGAAAGCACTTCACACTATTCACTGTATTTCGAATCTTTTTGTAAGTGTTAAGTTTTCACAAAGTTTGAGAGTGCATTTTTAGGTTTTCCTAGTTTGCAAACATTAACAGGATATAATTTAATTCTATTTCCAAAAACTATTTACTTTGAAGTATGTAAATTTATACGGATTGCTGTGTCCAAAGCTTAAGAACTATAAAATTATTTTTTAGTGACTAAATCTAGTATCATGCTAGGCAATAAAATAAAATTTGCGCAATTTGAGTTGCGTTAGTAATATTTGCACATTATAGTCGATTTTTAAAAAAGCGGCAGCTAAAATTTTTCAAATTACGTGTGTATCTTTTATAACCTAAATTAGAAATACAAAGTTGTCAATTTTTTTAATTTTTTGTTCTTTTATACCGAGTGTTGAAAATTTGACCATGACCATTGAGATCTGGAAAACTACAGGCAATTAGATTAGAAGAAAGCTGGGTATATTCGTGACTTATAATATGCTGTTTAGAAAGTTTTAAGATTTCAAGTATTTCGGGAGATTTTCGAGAAAATTCGTTTTTACTTTTTTTTAGCTTTATTTAATAAATATTTTAAAACAAATTGCCACTTTTTCGACGCTACTCCCCCACCATCATTAACTATATAATTTTATGAGCGCCATTTTGTTTTTTGCAGTTTTTGATTTTTTTTGTCTTTTCATTATTGATAATTTTAAAAAAATTTGAATCAAGAGAGAAAACGGTTTTTTTATCGAAGTTTGATCGAAAGAACCATTATGTAATGGGAAAAAAATGATAAGCGTGAAATCCGAAATAGAAAATTTGCAAAAATAAATAAGATTAGAACCGAGACTAACATGGAGCGTAAAATAACTGTTGCAACTGATCGAAATATTACGCAAAAAAATAGTAAGCAATTAAAATTGCATTAGTACTGTAAGAAGTTGCCTAGTGTGATACCGGCCTAATATTTTCCGTTCTACCACAAGTAGATAAGGGTGGCTAAGTGTTTCGTATTTGTTTATTTTAAATAGTTACTTGGATATAACAACTATTGTAAAAAATCTCATTTAACCTATAATTCTAATTAAACACTTTACAAAGTTACGTCATGACAAAAAACCTTTGTGTCAACCTTAAAAATTCTGACAGAGAAACCCTAATTCAAGACACTAAGCAACCTGTGTGATATGTCAGCAATATACAGGGTGTCCCAGAATATGTGGGCCATCTCTCGCAATCTAATAGAAAACTCAAAAATATTATGACAAGTTCCCATAAACTTTTTTCCTACGAGCCTACATACGTACATAGCGGACGACCCTGAAAATTGTTTTTTTTAATATTTAAATAAGCGTAATTTAATATTTTTGATAATGACTAGTAATTTTAAAAAAACCCATTAAATCAATTCGCTTATTTAGTTTGCCAGGGACGGACTAGCTCTGACACAATAATAGCAATTTTTTTAACACCCTGTATGATAAAGGATCAACAATATTATTTTTGGATAGCTTTAACCTGAAACTAAAAAAAATGTATTCTTGATTAACATCGATAAAATCAAGTGTTACCGAAAAATAATATAGGGTCTTTTCTAATTGTACGTCAATATTTAGGAAGGCAATTTTTGGGTCCATTTTAAGAAGAAAACTTCATATGAACGTATGTCCTAAACGTCTTAACTATTAAGATAGATGGTGATAAAATTTTAAAAAATAAATCATTTATTATGAATATCTGTAATACCACTTTAGATATTTTAATGAAATTTGGCATACATGTACTATGTATCAAGAAGCATTTTTTAGTGTATCACATTTTTTTTATTTGCCAAAAAAGGCATTCTGTACAAACGCCACCGGTGGAAATAAAAAAATAAGTGGTACACTAAAAAATGCTTCTTGATACATAGTACATCTATGCCAAATTTCATTAAAATATCTAAAGTGGTATTACAAATATTAATAATAAATGATTTATTTTTAAAAATTTTACCACTCTGTATCTCAAAAGTTAAGACGTTTAGAACATACGTTCATATAAAGTTTTCTTCTTAAAGTGGACCCAAAAATTACTTTCCTAAATATTGACGTACAATTAGAAAACACCCTGTATAATGTAAAAAAAATACCAACCATGATATTTTATTTGTCGTTAACAGTTGATTTTATTATTTTTTAGTTTAAGGTTAAAGCTATTCAAAAATAATATTGTTAAGCCTTTATCATACAGGGTGTTAAAAAAATTGCTATTATTGTGTCAGAGCTAGTCCGTCCCGGCAAACTAAATAGGCCAAATATTATTATTATTATTTAATGGGTTCATTTTAAGAAGACTTATCTAGTAACCATCATATTAAAAAAATATTAATTACGCCAAGTATTTTAAAAGTTATTTAAACAAAAACGATTTCCAGGGGCGTCCCTTATGTACCTGTATCTCCGTAGGAGAGGGTCATAGGAAAAAAGTTTATGGGAACTTGTCATAATATTTTTAGGTTTTCTATTAGATTCAGAGATTGCCCACATATTCTGGGACACCCTGTATATATTTTTAATACCATCATTAGGAACTTTATTTTGAAAATTGGTTTTTAAATCGTGACAAACTAACAAACTTAAAATTGTTTCCAACGTTTTGTCATTAATTGCACGAGAGGTTTTAAGTGATTTTTGCAAATTATATACTTATTAATGTTTGCAATTTTGTTTTTTCTTTTGATACCGCATTTGTGTGTGACATGTGATGACATTGATAAATAATCCCAATTCATCCTTTAGACCTAGTTTTTAGTTATTTAAAAACCATTCCAATGTGTATGAAGTTCGTGTCTCGAATAAATTTACATAAAAATGAGACAAAATTTACACTTACATTCAAATTGCAGAAATAACATGAAGGTGCTAAAAATAGGTTGGTTCGTTATGTTCACTAAAAATAATTCCAAATAAAATTAACTTAACTAGGTATTTAGCCTTGCTCCTTGGAATGAGTTTTTTTTAAATATGAATGTTTTTTGTGAACCTATAGTACCTCCTATTCGCAAGTTTTCCCCGATTTTTTTTTGATTACTATTATTTTGCTGTTTTCATAATTTTGTTGTTTTTATCATTTTTTGTTTATACGCTTTTTTCATATTTTTGTACATTTTTCAGTTGCTTTTTTTTAACCTTAGTTGCGTGTGGTGAATGGTTTTTCCCTTTGTATATATATTTTTGCACACAGTACAGAACTACCGTTTTTGTTTTTTTTTTTTAATTGTAATTTAAAGAAAGTCTTTAAAGGAATATAACCATTTACTTAAACTTCGACAAATTTTTTGGTTTTAAGATATAAGACGTTTATATTTTATAGTTTTGTGGCGTATTTATGTTTGGTATGTTCTCGTTGGGATTACCCGCCTTGATATCTCTAGAAAATGAGACCACTTCGGTCCAGGTCCCGGGGTATAGCAAACTGAGCCTGCTGAGTCCTATTGATCCCTATGAACTGGCACATCGCCTGAAACAGAAAAAAGGACAAATCCCCAAAAACCCAAAAAATTCAAAATATTAATCTACGTTTCGGTGGCAGGGCGGTCACCGTTGTCAAAATAAAATTAAAAGAAAAAAATGGAAATTTAAACTAAATTTTTGAAAAAATTTTGGATTAAAAAGTTAGGAAATTCTGACACCTTTTTAATATTTATGACGTTTTGTCATAAACGACATAATAATATGTTGTTTGACTGGTATATTTATAATTTTCAAAAAGACAAAAAAGGTTAGGTGGTGTGTTAATTGATTTTAAGTTTACCTGAAATTACTTCAGCATCAAGCATAGGTAACCATGTATTATTTAAATTAACAGATATTGATGCTACAGATTTATCTATTTAATAATATTAATGCACTTTCCTGTATTTTACGTTTTTTCCTTTGCTAAAATACTAGAAACATTTCAGTTTATTATGTGGTTGTTATTATTGCGTGTTGACAGATTTTTGATTTGTGGAATTCTTTGTTTCTAATGTATGTTATATGTTCTTTTATGCGATTGGCTAATGGTCTGGAAGTTTCACGTATATAACATTTATTATATTCACAAGGGATTTTATAAATAACATTTTTTGTGTTTTCGTCTATATTGTATGGTTTTGTTTTTGTACTTGAGATCTAATTGTGTTTTGTGTCTAAAATTTTATTCTTATTGTTAATTTTTATTTGATAAACCAGGAATATAGGGAAAAAAAATAGATTTGTTATGGTCTAGTTTAATTTTTTTTTAAATTTGGTTTTTAAATTTTAAAAAGCATTTATTTAAAAATTTCAGTTTTTTTTTTCTTTAGAAAAAAAACAAAAACACAACTTTATTTTTTTTGATATTCTAAAAAAAAAAGATGTAAAAAAAAAACAAAAACAAAAAAAAGGGTTTTTTGGAAACCCCCTTTTAGAATTTAAAATTTTAAAAAAAAAAAGAAAAATTTTTAAAAATGGGTTTTTTAAAAAAAATTTTATTTTTTTTTCCAAATTTTTAAAAAATCAAATTTTAAAAAACATTCAATTTCGAAAAAAAAATTTTTGGGGAAATTTAAATTTTATTTTAAAAATTTTAAATTTAAAAAAATTTTTTTAAAACAAAAAAAAATTTAATTTATTTTTTGGGTTTTGGGAATTTTTTTTAAAAAAATTCAAAAAAAAAGAAAATTTTTAAAAAAATTGCTGAAAAAAAATTTTTAAAGCCAAAAAAACGCCCTTTAAAAAAAAAGAACAAAAAAAAAGAAAAAAAAAAAAAAAAAGGTTTTTTTTTTTTAAAAAAAAAAAAAATTAAAAAAACCAAACAAAAAAAAAAATTTTTTAAAAAAAAATTTTAAAAAAAAAAATGTTAACACGCATTTGATAATAACCAATAGTAAACGGGAAGTTGTAGTATTTTAGCAAAGTAAACTTGTTTAAAAAGTAAAAAAAAAAAAAAGGTTTTTTTTTAATAAAAAATAAATCTGTAGCATCAATATCTGTTAATTTAAATAATACTGGTTAAAACCATGCTTGATATAAGTAATTTCAGATAAAAAATTTAAAACAATTAAAACCACTTCCCTTTTTTTTCTTTTTTTAAAATTATAAATATTCAGTCAAAAAGCTAATATGCATTTATGACAAAACGTCAAAATTTTCCATGAAATTTCCTAACTTTTTTAAAAATTTTTTTAAAAAAATTTGTTTGAATTGCTTTTTTTTTTAATTTTTTTAACAACGGTGGCCGACTTGCCACCGAAAGTAAGTAATATTTTAATTTTTTGGGGTTTTTTGGGGGGGGGTTTTTTAAAAATTTACTTTTTTTCCCGGCTCCCCTTTTTTTCCCCTTAAATTCTGGGGAAAACCTTTCCCCGAAGTTCCCATTTTCTGGGGAAATAACAAGGGATAATCCCAACGAGAACATACTATTTATTTATAGCTGGAAATTTATTTAAAATTTTGCATAGAATCCAAGAATACAATAAAAGGGTTTTTGGGAAAAAAAAGAGTCGTGCGTATATAAATAATATTTTTGATAAAAAATGTATGTTTTCATTTTAATATAAATATACCACCCTGTATATGTTTACGAATTATTTTTTACCTAAAATATAAAACTCTGTACTGTGTGTATTTCCTGTGATCAATTTGTTTGGTAGTGTATATTTAATTTGTTGTATATTTAGATAACAAGTTAACACGTTTTCATTTATTATTTTTGTGACGGCACTGTGTTAAAATTAACATGTTACTACGTTTTGTTTGCGATCAAAAATCCTTTTGTATTATTTCCCTTTACCGTACAATCCGGAATATGAAAATATTTTTAATCTCCAATTTAATTTGACGTGGAAAACAACGCTAAGCATAATAATAAGAGAAAGAAAAGAACGCTATGGCGTTGGTTTATGTTTAAAATAACAGAAATATCTAAAAGACAACTGCTTCAAGGAAAAGATGTCACATGCATTTCCAGAAAATACAGGGTGTGTAAAATTAACACACAGTATTTCTAAGGCCTTCTATACACATGAAAAAAAGACATAATAATCTAAGAAATGCTTAATAAGCCAGCGTAAAGAGGATTTCTGAAGATGTTTTTTGGCCAATATGGTTAAATTAGTCTAAAATAATGTTTTTGAATGTGTTGAGGTTACAATATCTTACTGTTTTTGTACGAGGACTGAACAGAGTAATATTTGTAACTATCCTCGTATTAAAAAAAAAAAAAAGAAATTTTAACTTTATGTATTTTCGTGGTATCTAAAAAAATCCTCAAGAAACGATTTTAATTAAAACAAAATAGATACGAGATTAATTTAACATTTCTTGATGGAACACCTTATTTTTATTTCTTGCTTCGTTTTTAAAATCGTCCTATTTTTTTATCTATACGTATCAATAAAAGCGATTTCGTATCCATTTTATTAACAACAGAAATCATTTAATGCATTTAATAAATATGCGCTTTAAATTAGAAAAGGGAAAAAGGTTATAATAAATATATGAAATGCCAAAACAGAAAATGTCTTTATTTTGTCAAAGTAGCGGCTATATTGAACATTAAAATCATTAAAATTATTTTAATAATAATGGTAATAATTTGTGGAAATAAAACAACAAACTAAAGATTAATATTTGCTTTAACATTCTATACCTCCTTTTACTATACAGGGTGTCCCAGAAGTAATGGGACACAGAGCAACAGCAGATTCCTTAGGTCGAAATAATGCAATTAACCTTAACTTGCCTTATCCCAAAGTTAATAATAGCTAAGATACAGGGTGTTAAACTTTTAATTTTGTGATCTTTAGGGCTGATTTTGGGAGGGTTAGAGGGGTTTTTGGGTTTTGTGCCCGTGGAGACTTTTGATCAGAGTGTTGAAAACTATAACTTTGCAAAGTTTGAAAACAATTGGCCAAAACCCATTTTTCATAGGAAAATTGCGGGGTCCTTTAAAGTGCATTTATCTCGAAAACAGTTGCTCCTAGAGATCTAAATGAGGTATACATTTCTGTTGCAGAGAAAGTTATAGTAACTTCTTTTTTAATAAACAGTTCAATATACTAATTGTAAGCTTAAAAAAAGTTATGCCACGGTGGCGCCCTCTATAGGCAACATAAAAAAGTATGGACGAATTTGAATTTCTTGCCTTAAAGAACCCCCAAATCCCCAATTTTGTACCGCTATGTCATTTAGTTAAGAAATTATCACGAAAAAACGAAAACAAAATTAAAAGTTTGACACCCTGTACCTTAGTTATTATCAACTTTGGGATAAGGCAAGTTAACGTTAATTGCATTATTTCGACCTAAGAATCTGCTGTTGCTCTGTGTCCCATTACTTCTGGGACACCCTGTATAAAACTTTTGTACTTAGGTAAATGTTTATTAATAACAATACTTTGACCTAACTTATTGGTAGGTTCTTTCCAGATACCCTGTTTAGAAAAGAGATTTGAAAAATTGAAACCAGGAAAAATTTTATATTAGAATATTCTAACATTCAAAAACTTCCTAAAAAATAAGCTATTTAATCCAATTTGAACAACCTAAGTATACAGGAAATTTTTAAATGATACAATTGTTTTATATAAAATTTGTCCCGGTTGCAATTTTTCAAATGATGTGGCTCTTTTATACAGGGTGTCTAAAAAGGACCTACCAATATCTTAAAGGTTAAAATATTGTAATTAATAATGGTAATATTGCATATGTTTTTCCTATATCAATATATATATATATATATATATATATATATATATATATATATATATATATATATATATATATATATATATATATATATATATATATATATATATATATATATATATATATATATACATAATTGTGATAAATAACTTTGTTTTGGTATTGAATTGAATTAATTCTGTTGTTACAAAAAATGAATACTAACTCCCTTTTTTTAAATGTATCGAAAAAAATGAGACGCTTTTAAAAACAAAACAATAAATAGGTTGTCTTTTTGAGAAAACGTTTATTTTATGTCGTATATCTTTTGTTTTAATTCAACTCAGTGTTCTTTGGGATTGTATGAAAAAAATAGACATGATGGCCATGTATTTTTTTTTATGCTAGAAGAGCTACAAATATCGTCCTCTTCAGTCCTCGTCCAAATAAACTTCTAATTTCTTTTATTTACTTTTGACACACTCAAAACGTAGTACAGTTAGTATTGCGTTGAAAATATTTTAAGTTTTTTTTTTCAAGAAACTAATTTTTGGCGCAAAAATTTTTTAAAAAACCATGCGATATTTTTGAAACGTATCTTTTGTTCTTTTTTCAGAAAATGTCCGAAGAAGTGTACAATGACATGGTATTGTATTAGTTTTATTTTTTATATGACTTGCGTATGCGTTTGTCCACGTCTATTCATTTTTTATGTACAGCCTCTATTATTTAACTTCTCTATCTGGCTCATGTTTAAAAATAGCTTTGTCTTGAAAAAAAAATGCAAGTGATCTTATTACCCATTTTTCATTTCAGTTTTTTTCATTGGATAAAAAAACTAATATACTTGGTGTTGTCAGAGTGAAATTTTGTGCTTATCTGGTAATTATTTTGTACTTTCTGAAGGCTGAAAGGAAGCTTTGTCATAGGTAACCATAAGGTGGTTGCCCATGCAGAAGGGTCATTTTGGGGACTTTACGCAAACGCGTATCGTAAAAGTATAAAAGGTAAAGAATGGGGATAGACAGAGCCAACGTCGTTCAAAGCTGGAACCTTGAAACGCCCCCAGATACATGTTCTTCCCATCGCTTGCTACAACCAAAGCTGTAGCTAGCGATAAGAAGAGCCTGCGGCTTGCTCGGTATTTATTTTGCTCCTCCCACCTAACGATGGCTCGTCTATTAGTCCGAGAGGCCATCACAAAAAACCAACCCTATAAGAGAACCACATGAAACATTTTTTTATGTTACTATAAACAAAAGTCAATTTAAAGCCGCACTGCTGCCTTAGCTCAAATTGCATTTTTTTTTACCTTAAGAAAAATCGTGAAAAATCGTTTTTTTTTTCAAAAACCATTTATTTTAGGAATAAAAAGTATATACTCAAAACTGATGGTCTAATAAAACTTCATCAGTTTTTTTTTTTTAATAAATTTGTAGCCCTTGTAGTTTTTAAGATATTAACAATTTAAATTTAAAATAAAAACGCAAATAGTTTAAAACCAAACGAGTTACAAAACAATTTAATAAACAAAAAATATTCCTTTTAGTAAGTTCTATAAAAAAAGTTATACCGGGTGTTGCTCCGTCGAGCGGGACATAGGAAATCCCATGTAAATTTTGAAGTGGTCCAATATTTAAGTGGTCTAATTATTTAAAAAAAAAATATTATTAGGATTTTTTAAAGAGCACGAAAAGTTGTACCCAGTGCACAAATTTCAACTTTTCTATCCGCTAGCTAAAAGATAATTGCTAAAATAAGTTACGAATCTCCTATCTTCTTACCCCGCCCTGTATTATTAGACGTTTATAATAAAATACCAGGAAAATTATTTAACCTCTTACTCTCAAGTTGTCAGATCAATGTCACATCATTTTTAAATAATCTCTCAAATCAAGAAAAAATCACTATTAGAAAATGGTTTTATCAAAATAGTTATCAAAATAGCGGACATGTTTGCAGCTATTTTCCCAATAAACCAATACCAAGTAAATCGACAATAGAACGGACGATAAAAAAATTTGAAACTACAGGCACAGTAATCAATAATTTCAAATGTGAAGAAAATCGACGTGAAAATCAGAGACAAATTGCAAAACGAGAGGGATTTAGACGTAATACTTTGTGTAGAGGAGGCCGAAGGAAACATTAGCACGAGACAACTGGAGGACATTACTGGACAAGACCACACCACAATATTCCCAATTTTAAAAAAATGTAAATTATCTTACAAGTTCGAAAGACACCAAGAATTAAGAGACGGAGACAAAATACGACGACAGGAATTTTGCTTTAAGATGATGGAGAGGACAAACACTAGGGTTCATGATTTCTCGAGCTTATCAATTTCTCGGGTCTCGAGAATTCTCGAGGCTAATTTCTCGGGTCTTCTCGGGTTATCGAGAAATTTACAAATTGCGTGTAATCAAAGATAATACTACTACGAATAGATGGTTCATTTAAATGGGGCGTTTTGAATCAGTTCGAAGAAATCAATGCTTCCATAAATGCGAAAAAAATTAAGTCGGTAACCCCTGTCCCACGAAACAACCGTGCGACATTGCCAATGTCTGTCGCTTCTACCTTATTCGGAACACGAAGTAGCGAAAGCGGGCGGCTAAACGGATTGTGTTTACAAACACTGACAGAGGTTTTACAAAATATTTGCTTTACTGACGAATGCACTTTTACATTGAACAACGAACCCAACATTCAAAATTGCCGGTACTGGAGTAACGAAAACCAAAATCGATTTGTTGAGACAAGGACTCAATATCCACAAAAAAATAATGTTTTGGGGGGAAATTTTTCGGCCACCATATCCTTGAACAATTTTTCCTTGACCGAAATTTGAATGCGGAGTACTTTCTGGAACTTTTAGAGGAAAAAATTTTTTGCCTGCTTTGAACAACCTTGCTCTGAAAATCAAAAGATTTGGTATCAAATGGATGGCGCCCAGCACACAGTACCAGAGCTGTGCGCGAATACTTGAACAACGCATTTAATAACGACATCATAGGCCCGAACCACGCAATATCTTGGCCAGCCAGGGACCAGCTAGGGAATGCTTTTTCCGCTAAATGTGCCAGAGTATCGATGTACCAACTAGCCAACGTAAGAAATGAGTTTTATAATCGTTTGGGTTATTGTCTGGCAGTTGATGGAGAAATATTATAAATATTGAAATTATATAAACTGATTTCTAAATGTAGACAAATTTGTTTTATTGTCTTGCGTAACTTTGAGTCCATGTTTTGGGAAATTTAAACTAAACTAAAATAAAATGCAAGGATTCTTTTGAAATTCCCGTATAAAATTGTTCAGTTTTGGCAATGACATTATAAATTAATGATCTTAATTGTCACTGATAAATCGATATGGTGTTTTTATATTGATTTCAGAGTACAGGGTGCATAATGAGATACTACGTTGCGAAGTATTTAAGCAGTTTACTCTTTACTGGTTAGTTGAAAAATGCTCAAATTTTCATTTTTTGGGGGAACTTATTGTGCTCATCAATAAATCCCAATAGCATTTTTTCTAAAATAATTAGGGGAGCCAATATTTGACTACTTCAAAACTTACATGGGATTCCCTATGTCCCCTCGGCGGAGCAACACCAGGTATACATATTTTTAATAAAATAAGTATTAAAGGTGATATAAGCAAAATATGATTTTGGCCCTTAAATATTTCGCTAATAACAATATTTTTTCTGGTACAAGTAAGTATACCAGCACCAATCCAAAGAATTAATTCAAAATGTTTTATTCATTGAATGACACAAACTAATACACATGTACCTTGAGGCAATGGGGCCTGGTGGCACGAATATTTTATTTAATTTTTTTTTTGGTCCAATAACTGTACCCATTTCGATCTACTTGAAACTTTAATTTAAAATGTGTAATAACTATTTTTATGAAGCTAGCCAAAAGGCATATTTTTTGTTTATTACATTTTTTTGTAACTCTTTAAGTTTTTAAGATATTTGAGTTTTCATTTTAAATTTAAATCGTTAATATCTTAAAAACTAAAAATGCTACAAAAAAATTGTATAAAAAATTGACGTAGTTTTATTCGACCATTAATTTTGACTATATACCATTTTTTTTCCTAAAATCAGTAGTTTTCGAGTTATATTAAAAAAAACGATTTTGCACAATTTTTGTAAGGTAAAAAAATGCAATTTAAATTCGCTGAGCTGAAGCAGCAGTGGGGCTTTGAATTGACTATAGTTCATAGTAATATAAAAAAATGTTTCATGCGGCTCTCTTATAGACTTGGTTTTTTGCGGTAGCCTCCCGGACTATATCTAACTCTCTTGTGGAAGTCAAGGAATCTGCAGGCTGTCCCTTTTTTTTTCTCATTGATGCGCAGACAACAAAACAAGTGTTTAATTCTGCGAACAAAAATTGATGTAGATCATGCCGTGCTTAAGGCCCTAATCAGGCAACATATATCGCGATCTGCACACTATTTATTTTCCCTTTTATTGAGTTTGCGAGATGCGCGAATGCGGTGAAATCAAATAGTAAGTAAAACAATGCTTATACCCTTTTATTCTTTTATCTTTAAGCTACATTAAAAAAAAATGTTAAACCATCATTGAATAAAATGGCGCCAAGAAAGGTCATGCTTGTCGTGATCCGGTAGGCGTACGTACTTGGTTCAGGTAACTCTGAGGTCTAAAGCAGACGAGACCAAAAAATTATTAAAATATATGAGTGTAGCTATGGTCGGAGCTTCGGAAAAGTGAAATCGTCAATTTTTCACAAAAGCGGTCATTTAAAAAAAAAAAGAGTTTAAAAAATCGACTTTTTTGTATTTAAACGTACGTAAAATCCAAAATTTTAAAACGATTTTAACTTTCGATGTCAAAGTGGCATCAAAATTGGTCCAGTAATTTTTCAGCAATCCATGCGCCCAGAAAAAATTTGAGTTTTGGGAAATCGCGTTTAAAGTTTTGGAAATGCGCTCGATTACACGGGACGACCGGTTCAGTGATCGTGTATTTCGACTAAGAAAAGATTTCCGGGCAAAACAGTTTCGCCCATGTATTCTTCATAATGTAAGGTATTAAAAAGGGCAATAAAAAAATGGAGTTTTTAAAACTTCTAAAGCCCTAATACCTCACGAAGCTTTAGTACTTATACTAATGCTTCGTGGGTATTTTAAGTAAAGTAAGAATCAGTTTATAGCACGAAACTTAAAGATTGTAAGGAAAGAAAGGATCTCTGCAGGCCCAGTTTTCCAATCTAGACACACTAGAAAAGAATTACAACATAGACATAAATATGTTGTTTAATACGTTTTTTCGTTGTTAAAAAAAACACAATTTTATGGTTTAAAATACATTTTATTACTCACTATATGGGTATTTTTCCTGAAGTTAGATATTAGACCAGCCTGAAGTCAAAGGCATCTAAATCTGGAGAATACACTGAAACTTGCAACAATTTCTAAATACCTTAATCTACTGATTTCCACAATGGTTATTGATCTGTGAAACCCCCCAATGATTTTTTTTTGTAATACATTTTTTTTCTTACGGATTTTTACAAAAAAAAAACCGATTCTAAAACCTTCTTGGCCGATTCTTGGGCCGCCTCTATAGTGAGCACTGCATCTAAATAAATGTTTTAAAGTACTAAATATTGATTTAAAATTTTTAAAAAATTATGGGGACATTTCAATACTTAAGGAAAGTAAGTCCCGTTTGAAAAAAATAAATTTAAATGTATATTTTAAAAAGCTAGCCCGCTGTTAATTAAGTATTTTCTTTGGTACCTCCGTCTTTATTAAAAGCTGGATAATTGTTTAAATAGTCACCCTATAAATTTGTCGCCTCTTGGAGTCCTTTCTAAGAGTGCACTCAATAGGATGTCGTTATAAAATGATTTAAAATTTGTTTATTTTGTTTATAACGAATTTTCTCAGATAACAAAATGTAACGATTTTTATATTTAAACCCAAAGGGGCGCGCGGTGCCCTTTTTCCCCGCAACAAATTAAAATTATAAATATTAAAGCTAGAGATCCGGGAGTTAGGAGTTTTTATCAAAAATTTTTTTTTATCGGAAATGTTTTTCTCTTTAAGGATCTTTTTTGAATTCCTGGCCTTTTTTTTGTTTTTGTTAGCAACAATTGCAATTTTATTTCAGAAAAAAAGTTAAAAACTTTACTATACTTTATTTTTAAAGCTTTAATAATGACTTGAATTCCGGTTACTCATACACTCTAAAACTAATATTATTGATTACTAAATATAACAAACATTCAATTAGTTACTGCATATTATACTCACAAATTTCTTAATATGCTGATCTTTGGGTGCTGTTTGCCCATTTTAGACGTTTTGATATCTCTATTAAGAAACTTGAGAGTATAATAAATACGAACCCTTGTATATAATGAAAAGAAATAATCAAATGGAAAATTTTCACACGGATGGTCAAAAGGTACATTTTTAAATATTTCCTTTAATTGCTTACCTACCCCATAATTACATGCAAATGTATTGAAATTTTGAACAAATATATCTTCTAACGCTGTAATATATTCAACTATATTTTTATGTGGGATAGATAAGCCACCAAATGGCATTTTGTCTGTAGTATATGCTTTTTGTTTACAAAAGTAAGTTGCTTGCTCTTCTAATGTGCTCGAATTACTTATTTTGAGACATAAATCACAGGAATGGCGCAACAAACTTTTCTTTAAAAGATATCCTGCTACGTACACTAACGCATTACCTTCAGTACTTTTAATGTTTTTATAATCGGTGGTAAAAACTTGTAGTGGACTTTTTTTATTTGTTGCCCCAAAATTAATTTCTTGATTGTCTTTGAAAAAGTCAGGTGTTAAATTTAAAAGAACTTCATTAATATCGGTAATGCAATTTGCACCGTCAACTTGGTCAAAATATTTAAGGGAAAACATTTTTTTAAAAGCCCTGGAGAACTGTATTGGGGTAGGGTTTCTTGCATTCCCGCTGCAGTTTCTGATCTGACCGAAAAAATTTTCTAGAGAGTCTTGGTTGATGTGCCTGGTCAATAAAAACGTATAACTTTTATCTTTTAATTGTTTCCACAACGCCAAAATACCTCCTATTGTCATTATCCATCCTGATAAAAATTTTAGACTATTTGTTATATTTTTCCCATTTTCGTTAATTACCTTGATATTTTTAAATAGTTCTTCCATTTGTTTTAAAAAGTCAATTTGTTTTTGAGTCCCCATAAATGCATTAAAATTAGCTAAATGGCTAGAATTCAATAAATCAAATAACTGATTCATTTTTTCTACAAAATCTGCAGTAGTTCTTGCTTCAGGTGGTAAAATGTTAAAATCAATATAGGTATTTAACGCAACAGCTACAGAGTGGCTAAATATTTGTGACGCAAGTTTAACTTTCATCTTTTGAAAGTTATTAGGGTACAAATGATCATCGGTTAAGCGAGGTGCTAACCGGTATTGCTTTAATTTTTCGTAATTATACATAGAATCTAAGTATTTTTTATTAGTCGTTCCCTGATTAAGGACAAAAGTATATTTAAAAAAATTATTTCTGGTCGATTTTAGAAGATGGGGTATGTCGAATAGATAAATGACTGGATTGCCATCTACATAAAAAGTAGGATTGTCGCTGGTTAAGTTCAAGGTAGTGTTTACCAGTTTTTGAAAATTTGAGCCTTGGTCTGAAACAACCGCTAAAACATTTAGACCAATGGCACCTAATTGCCGAATTGTTTCGAATAAAATGTTTTTTATATCGTCTGATGACGCTGCTGATTTATAAAAAAAATATGCTATTGGCTGTTTCCAACTTCCGGCAATACTTCGAGCCATTAAAACCAAAGCACTTGTAGCTATATCGGAATTACTTTTATTATATGTTTCTTGAAAACCAAAAATTTTATCTTTGGAGATGTCATAAAAAAGATGTGATTTGAGAGACATCTCGTCTAAACATAAGACACAATCTTTTTCTTTTTCTGTTAGTAGCTTAACTCTCATTTCCATAACACGAAATATAAATTGATTAAATCCAGGAAGTATGACCCATTTTTTTATAAATCGTTGAAGAGTTGTTTTCGATGGCAGTCTAAAGAAATTTGAAAATTTTTTATACGCCTTGGGCCCCAAGAAATATATATTTAAAGCAAATTGCTTAAATTCATCTGAAAACCTACACCCTTTTGGTGCTTTATCCAACAAATTTAATTGTGCTATTAAGAGCTTGCACGAATCTTCTGGATAATTAGATTTGAAGAAGTTTATAATATCATCAGTAGTTATATTCGTTTCAAGCTGTTTCTTGCATTTGGACTCCTTTTTTTCTTTTTCCAACGATTTTATCTTTTCTTTCAAAGCAGTTTTTCTTGGGGTGTCCGATGTAAGTTTTACCGTGGTCTGAGTGGAAGCATCTAAAATGAAAACATTTGTTTAGAGCGTGTACTAGTTTTACTAACATAATATTTGTTTACCTTGTTGCAAGATTTGGCTACCAATTCCACTATCAGTTTGAACAGATACGTCAATTTTTGACTGGCAATAATTGGTAGTTGAAGGCCCCGCTTCTCTATAATCTGCAATACAAAACTCTAAATAATTTCTGAGTTATAATTAGTTAAACGGAAAAAGTTAGCAAAGCATATCATAAATGAAAAATTTGTGGTGGGCAGGTATAAAAATAAAACAGAGAAATGATATTTAATAACCATTTAATGAACCCCTTGCAATTAGACACTATATAGTTTATTGTATTAATAAAAACTCAGGTAAAGACATCGTAAACACTATACAAGACGTGTCTGCAAAAATACTTTTTATTATACATACTTATTTTTAATTTTGATTAGTTAAACAGAAAAAGTTAGCAACGCATATCATAAATTAAAAATTTGTGGTAGGCAGGTATAAAAATAAAACAGAGAAATGATATTTGATAACCATTTAATGAACCCCTTGCAATTAGACACTATATAGTTTATTGTATCAATAAAAACTTAGGTAAAGACATCGTAAACACTATACAAGACGTGTCTGCAAAAATACTTTTTATTATACATATTTATTTTTAATTTCCATTTATTAAAATCTACCTAAAACTAGAGGAAAAACCCAATGCCCAAAAGAAACCTAAATTTTGCAGCATTATTGCAATAATTTATTTTTCAGTCTGTTTTATTGTTTAGCTCTATTGACCCCTATAAACTTGCAGATCGCCTGCAACAAAAAAGAAGAAAACTTGCCACCGAAACGTAGATTAATATTTTTGTTTTTTGTTTTTTTAGGGGGTTTTCTTCTTTTTTGTTGCAGGCGATCTGCAAGTTCATAGGAGTCAATAGGGCTGAATAAGGTTAGCTCATTACACCCCGGGACCGGGATCGAATTGGTCCCATTTTCCAAAAAGTAGTAAGGCGAGTATCCCAAATAAAACAGACCGAAACATGAACCCGCCACAAAACTATGGAACATATTTAATAATTTATTTATGACACACGTTTTTTTTACCTAACCTAGCCTTTTTTACATAAATATCTACACGAAGTAATAAAATCTAAAACCAAAATGTGTCTATTCAGGGCCATCTAAGCCAAAACCGAGGCGGCCGCAGGCTGAGTATCATTAAATATATTCATTTTCGGTTTGAGACTTACTTGTTAAAAATCTGCCCAAACAAAGCCAAGACGTATAAGAGCTTATAATTTCCGAATAGCTCACAGATACAGTAATGCTAGTGATAAAAATTTCAATAAAAATGTTTTATATTTACCGTTAGAAGATGACAAGAACAATGACGGAATTGCATGATTGTAAAGGTGATTTTTCACATCATTTGTAAAACAATCGTTTGTAAAATGCAAACCACAAATCCTTATTCTGGAGTTGCGTTGTTCTGGGGTAATATTGGCATATTTATGATCATCTATGAATCCTAAGGCTTCTCAAAGTTGACATCTGTTTTATAAAACAAAAATCGTTTTTTAATAATATACATATACTGTTAAGAGCAGTAATTTTCTGATTTAAATACATGTAAAAAATATCTTAGAACAATTTTAAGATTTTACTTGGAACCGCATGTTTTTTAAGTTATGATTTTTTTCATCAATCATCGTAAAGTTGGGGCATATTAAAAGTTACGAGTTTTTTGCGCTCTTTTATTACGCCTTCTATCATACATATAACATATTTTTAACTGAACTAATAGGTCAAAAACAGGCTTCAATTTGAAAAAAAATGTGGCTCACTTTCACTCTAATAACATTAAGAGAAAGATAATAAAAAAACTGTTTTCCTAGTAACTTATTATTTCAACTATAAATAATTAAGTTAAATGCTTACCTTCTTTCATCTTTTGGGCAACGAAAAAATGAAATACCTCTTGTCACTGTAGTATGGCAACCCTCCACAGAACAGTGTCTACCAGACATAATTAATAATAAAAAAAAAAACAATAACAAATAATAATATTCAGCACAGTAAACTATAACAAGACCACTCTATAGAAAATCGCACCGTAACTAGGTTCGACAAGTGATGTACAATTCGACGAACGACTGTACTCTCTCGTTTTGGCCAGGCAGTGGCCAGCCGCCGAACAGGTAGGAGGACGATTTTCAATATGGCGTCGAGAGACTCAACTACTCGGTAGTTAGTGAACGATGCTAGTAATAACTCTTTTTTACCTCTCCAGCTCCCGTACTATATGTATTTGGTTAAATTTGTATTTCGTACTATCGTTAAGTCATCTCTATCCTGAGCTGGTTAAGTCACTGCAGATATTGCAAAATGACTGTCGCATAAAAGCAGTCCTGAGGCGTTTCCGCAACAGGCCGACATAAAATGGAAAACGCGAATTACTCTACAGACTGATAATATACTGCAGTCCCAGAGGAAATTTTTCCTTTTTTAATAGCGCACGGAATAAAAAGAATTATGGCTGTAATATTAAATATTACTTCAGCTCGTAATAACTTTATTTTATACCTTTTTGTTAAAACAAGAACATAAACTAGATATAAAATATTTGCGACTTGTTTATAATATGAATTATTTAGTTGTGTCATTTATTTTTGTTTTTTTTTTTAATAATAATTTAAGCTAGAATGCACTTGGCAAATAATATAATTCTTCAAAGGATAGGTGCGAAACAACATTAAGTGGTTTTGTTAATATCAGTCCTGTTTTTGCCATTGATATGTAAGCTTAAATGTTGCACACTTGGCACAAAAAAAGGTGTTTTCAAAATATTATACAAGAAACACACCTAAAAACCTATTTTGTGTTTCCGGACAGTCCAGGAAACCTAAACATAGTCTAAGGATATTCCAATAAAGTCCTTTCACTCTTTTAATGTCGCAAAAATACCGCCGTTGGCGGTGAACACACCCGGCCACGGGTGGCCACGGTGCAGCAGACAAATATTATAATATAAGTGAGATTATTAATGTTTTTACTATGTATTTATTTTTTATAAACCATTATTTACAAACAGATTACTTTGGTAACAAAGAAAATAAAAGGCGGTAAGTTAAATTACAAAAAAAAACATGTATTTCAAATTTTACACATTTTTTAAAATTATATAATTAATTTTTAGTCACATGTTCAAAGAATAACATAAAAATTGAATTAATACATATGCATGCACACATACCTCTCTATATCTTTAGAACATCGAAAAAATGGAACATAGTCACGTGTAAATAGGCAAAAGCGATTCCGCTAATATAACCGTCTGAAACGAAGTCACTTTACAAACTAAGTCACGGCTAAGCCGTGAGACCGTTGGGTAGCCGATAGGCGAGGGATCGGTGCAGGCAGGAGGGCAATTTTACGCTGCACGCTTAAGTGAGCAGACTATTAAAATATTCTTAGACTTTGTCCTAAGTAGGTACTAACGTACCGGGGGTGTCTTATGTGAAGAACGAGGTAGTTTTTTATCTTTTCAACAGCTCACAAAGGCTTGTTTTGGGCCAAGTACCGTGGGTACCGGGTTGGGTATTGCCATTAGGGTGGAGCGAGATTTCATTTTTTCTAAAATCAGTTACGCCTGACATACAGGTCGACATTCTCTCCTGCGTGCTGAATATTGCAGCGTCTGAATGCAGTAGCATTTGTTGCGTGAAATTTCCCCATTGTGAGTGGCAATTATATATTATAAAAATCAAATTTAAATGTTCTGTCCTTAATTTATTATTTTATTGTAATACATAAAAAACCGTTAGCAAGATTTTGTATTAGGTGTATTTTTATTTACGTCCGTAAGTTCTTAGTACTAGTTCTGCTTGTTTTGGGTTAGTAGTAAACAGAGCTAACTGGTTATTACTTAGTGTCAGCTCTAGGATTTTCAAAATTTTTTATCTAAAAAGTGAAACATGGCACACACCAAATATATATATATATATATACCAAATGCAAAAAAATTGATTTTTTTGGGTGCCCTCCTAGGGAAAAATGAAACTCAAAAGCAAATCTTTTATTTTTTCTTGAATTTAATTAAATTTTATCGTTCAATCCAAACTTACTCAAAATTATCTATATTTTTTTAAAACCATAGCAGGTTGAATTTTTTTCACTTAAAAATTTTCTTATAGAAATATTTAAAATTCCTCTAATTTTAAACAAAAAAATTCTCCCGAAAATCCTAGATCGACACCCAGTACACACCACTTTTTTTGTGGGCCTGTTCATTTTTTCCTTTGTCAGTAAGATTTTATCACTATACCTCCAAAAATAGTACAAATAACAATTTTAAAATGTTAGTTGTATAATTTTTTCTCGTTTTCTCTGTTAATTTTTTTTTGATAAGTATGACAAATACACAAAATAAAAAAAAATGTCTAAAGCCAAATTCACTTAAATGAAAAAATATTTTTAAAATATAAATAAAGAAATGGTATATGCTTATTAAGATAAATAAAAAAAGCTGTAAGTCTAACAATTATAAATATCAATTTTGTTTTAGTTCACACACAGGATATTTTAAATGGACAATTATGAAGCATAGTTTAAAGATTTCTAGAAGCAAAAGAAAATGCTGATTCACTTTTGCAATGCCTAAATTTGATGGAATGATTAGGGCAGAAAACCACAGACATTTTAATTTGTCATCTTCGAATAAATTTGCTATAAAAAGAAATATGTTGGTTTAAAATACCCTTTTAGCTTTTTTTATGATGAATTCAATTGTCATAGTATGTTGTATCATGTTTATTTAATATAACGTTGGCTTATGTCTTAAAATGAGTATAAATATTTTAAAAAATATATGCACAACAAATTTGTGTGGTTAAGGCCATTTAAAGCAATAAAGGCATATATATATATATATATATATATATATATATATATATATATATATATATATATATATATATATATATATATATATATATATTATATATATATATATATATATATATATATATATATAATAACAAAAAGGTGGAGTTTCTTTGGGCATAGAGGCTCCTTAATAAATGAAAAGAAAAATAAAATATCCTGGTAGGTATGATCACTAAGGTTGGTTGTTTTAAAATTACGAGGCCTCCAAGTAAATGGATAACCCCGGGTCCAGCCAATCCGATTACACGTGTTTCACCCTTGTTGGGGATGGGCACACCGAATGTAGGCCGTAGACAACCCTTGAGAGTAGTTGAGAGTAAAGCCGTTGCCTTATGAACATCTGTAACCTAATACAGATAAACGTTAGAAGCAACTAGCGTCATCTCGTCAAGTAATTCCAAAACAACCAATCTTAGTATCGACAGGTTAAGATGTTAATGTGCGCCATGTAGGTGTATTACGCAAAATCAGTCAGAAGTTGCTTACAACAACACGCTTAATGAAAAATGGATCGGCTTGGCTGGACCCGGGGTTATCCATTTACTTGGAGGCCTCGTAATTTTAAAACTTAAGTTTGATTGTTGCTTGGGTGTGAGGTTCTCTTTATAATTTAAACAACAGTATTTCTCTACGTTTCGCACCTACATGGAAAGCTTTTTCTCTTCAATTTATTTCCATGATTTTAAAATATTCTTTAAAGACAAAAGTAACATTAGTCATAAAACTCAAAATAATAAAACATAGATATAGGACAATTTACATTTGTAAAAATTATGCGGTCTAAATTATTTCTTTATATATACCAACAGTAACAGCCCTTTAAACTCACTCTTTAAAAAAGTAAGAGGAGGGTAAGTTAAGCTAAATCCCAAATTTTCATGCAAATATGCATTTTGAAAAAATTGCGAGGTTTTGCACTTTTTTCAGCTTCGTTTCCAGACTATTCCAAATGCAAGTGACATTTGCAAAGACTTTAGGAATACGGAAAATCAATCTTATCAAAAACTCATTTGTTTATTTGGTGTAAAAATTTTAAGGATGTCTGTATAACGGTCGAAAATATATCGCATACGAGACGTCCAAAAACCTCGCCGATACCAGAATTTGTGTTTTTGAAATATATCAAAATAAGTGTTGGTAAGGTTAAGAAAATCATTTATTGCCATCCGCATATTACCGAAAAGTTCTAGCAAGTTGAGCACTGTACCAAGCCTTTTAAGCAATACCAAGAGGAAGGTGCTGCATTACCCAATTTATAACTTACCTGCATAAAACCTAGGGTCAGCATTTAACGTTAGAAATAAAGATATAATAAAGAGGCATTGGAAGGCTTAAAATTTTAGGACAATGATATTGCCGACTTTTTGCATGAGTCGAGCTTTGCGCCCAATCAGCATTCAATAAAAGTATTGTTATGAACATGAAACTACCACATCGATGGCAAATGTTTAAAAACTTAAAAACTATACGCGGAAAAAATATAATGTAAAAATCATATACTTAAATTTATTGTAGTTAAATAAAAAAAATATAACCGAACCCTCCTCGCAATCTTGAAATTTTGGTGAACCAACATGTCATTATTAAATCATTATTTTTTCTTTTTAATTTATTATCTTAAATACATAGTTATAAATTCAAAACAAAATTTATTTCTGAAGTTCATTTATAATTTGGTCTGGAATTCCAAATTGCGACTTGACTAACCATTATTACAAAATTTATTCTAATGAGGCGAGTCTTCGCTATTAAGCGAACGACGAAGGTTTTAAATATTGTATTTTAAAATATTCAAAATAAAGTTGGATGTTCTTATGGCCATAATTTTCCGTTCGAAATTATACGTTTGCAAATTGTTTGCGCTGCTTAAGAGCTAAGAACGGACATAAGCGTACGGCAAAATCGTAAAAAACGGTAGCAGAAATAATTGAAACGGCGCGGCGTTACTGCATAACAAAATTATTTTTTTTGCTTTTTTTACTAATTTTCTAAATAATCAATTTGACTATTGTAGTTAGTTGCTTTAATAAAATCCTAAAATTCAAGTCTCTATAATATACTTCGCCCACTGGAGGTCAGATTTATTTTCAAATGTTTTTATTGTTTATGCGATTTTTATAAGAAGGTAAATCTTTAGTATTTTTATATTTGTTTTTAACTGGTGGTATTTTCACTACCTCTGTAAAATAAGCAGTTCTCTGGGTGAAGAAGTGCCAAACTAAGGAATACTTGTGTGTGTGTATTAAGGTACCCACATACATTTCGCAAATCCTAAAAAAAAACTGCGCAGGCCTTATCTTAAAGACTTGCTGAATACATCGGGCTTTACACACGCTTCAGTTCGGTTAAGGTACTTCTAAGGTACCAACACACATTCCGGATATCTTCAGAAAAAAACTGCGCAGGACTGGTCTTAGGGACTTCCGGTGTGTAAAAACGCCGCAGTTCTATTGGGTAGTGCGTAATGCCGAATTTAGAATTAAAAAACCATTTGACAATTCAGTGCAGGTCAAAACCGCAAGGGCCAACCGGAGTGTATGTGTTGACTTCTGACAGTTTGGACCCTGGTGGTACATGAGCCCTGGGGCACCCCAGCATTAATTTGGTAAAAGCTGAAAGAATTACCATCTACAGTAACTGATATACGTCAATTAGAAAGAAAACTAGAGAGACAAGAGCAAAGCTTAAGTGCAAGACCGTAAGAAGGAAGTTTGTTAAGAAGCCCATCAAGCCAGACCTGATCGAAAGCTTTGGATATGTCAAGAGCAATGATCTGGGATTCACTAAAAAACTCAAGGGACTTGTTCCAGTTGTCTGAAACGAAGGAAAGAAGATCAGCTGTGGATCTTCCGTGACGGAATCCATACTATCTATCATGTAAGATCGTGTGTTTTTCCAGATATTTTAAGATTTAGGAATTAATGAATTTTTCCAATACTTCACAAACAATAAATAGAAAAGATATAGGTCTATAGTTAAAAGAGAGTTTTGCATCCTTTTTTGGGGACAGATTGCACACGTGCAGCTTTCCAACTCTCCGGGAAAATGCCTGTGTCGTAAGAGATTCGAAAGAGAGTTAAGATGGGCGCAAGCATCGGGAGCACATTTTTTAAGACGATTGTTGGTATGCCATCCAGCCCAGACGATTTTTTAGTATTAAGAGAAGAAAGAATACGCTTGATCTGTTTGACTTTAAAAATGATATTGAATATTTTATGAGAAACCGGGGCAACTGTTGGGAGAGAAAGATTAATAGGAGGATCAAGCGTAGAATTGGCAGCAAATTGTTCGGCTTTTCCTTTAGAGGTAGAAACAATTCCATCTTCAGAGATTAGCGGTGGAAAATAATTTGTGCAGAAGTTTCGACTAATATTTTAAGCAAAGGACCAGAAAGCTTTACTGCCTTTCGAGCAAAAGAGAACTTTATCTTTTATCCGATTGTTAAAACGGTCTTTTGTTTCTGAGGTGGTTTGATTATACTAGTTTTTTGCTTCGATGCTAGCCTGTCGATTTTCGGAACTAGGGTTTTGGAGAAACATTTGTCGGCTTGAATTTTTTAAAAGTCTGGCTTTGTCACAGGATTAAGAAAACCACGGTTTGTGATTTGAAGTTATGGGATTCTTTTTAGTGTGAGGAATATAGGTCTTAATGCCTATAGTTAAATTGTTTCAGTAATTTGTTTCATACTTCGGAAGGATCGTGAATAGAAAAGCAGGTAGGATCTTAAGGGTAGCTGGCAAGGAAATTTCTCAGATCATCCCAGCCGGCCGAGTTGTAGTGCCAGACGGTTCGTGGCGGCATGCGTTCAGTTGTCTCAGAATGTGTGGAGTATGATACGGTGACCAAACCAAAGTCAGAACGACCAAGGGGAGCAGTTACTGATGCTTGGTAGAGTTCGAGGGTGGAAGTAAGAAAGAGATTTAGGGGGTTAGAATTATGGGTGGGAACCCTAGGAAAGATTCTATGGAACAGGTATAATCCGATAAGTTTTCATTTTTCAGTTCCGATGAAATAATTTAAACTGTCCAAGAGCCTATCTACAACTGTCGTCAGAGCAGTTGTGTAGGAATCTTACAGTATTTAGTACTTAGGCTTTAGATAAACCTTTATGTCATAAAATAAATTCTAATTAGACATGGTTTTGTTAATTAAGCTAAATAACTTGTTACGTGCGTGTGACGTCTGTATAGTAAAATATGTATCTAGGTATCGTCGTATCGTGTAGTTTACCATTAACAAAAGCAACAAAAGTCTACGCCGCTGGATAAAAATCTACCGCCATTTTGAGAACACCTGCTGAATCCAGTTGTTCTTATTTCGCAGGACTGCGGGACACACGCTGTTGCTTAAAGCTATTTTTGTGCCTGCTATACGGACTTTCTTTGACTAAACCAAACATTCTTCTGCTTCTAATTAATGAAGACAATGGAGGGAACGAGCACAAAAGACTGGTCGAAGTGGTCAATTTTGTTTTTAAATTAAGCTACGTGCCCGCACAAGAGGTTTTAAATTAGGGAGGGTCATGGTCAGATAAAGTGAATTTTAAACGTACATACAGAGCGTTCAAAAAGTATTAAAATGTTCATTATAGTGTAACTTTAAAAAACCAGAAGAGTAGTACTTTCTGGTTTGTTACCTTTTATATATTTATTAGTTGTTTAATTAAAGTTTATGGCTCGGCTAACTTAATCTGAGCCACAAGATACAGGGGGGTTATTTATAAAACTCTCTCTGTGAATGTTAAAATATCTAAATTTATATAGTCAAGAGATATATATATATATATATATAATATATATATATATATATATATATATATATATATATATACATATATATATATATATATATATATAAAAATTTGATATATATATATATATATATATATATATATATATATATATATATATATATATATATATATATAAATTAATAAATATAATTATATTAATATATATATATATATATATATATATATATATATATATAATATATTATATAATAATTACTATAATATATTATATTATATAAAAAATATATATATATTATTATATATATAATATATATATATAATTATAATTATAATATTTAATTTAAAAAAAAGGGCGCCATTTTGGGTAAACATTATATGAAAGGTTTTGTACTACCTTTAGACTGACTTAATTAAGTAAACCTGGAATCAAACAAATTTTTAATGTTTGGTAAGATCCGTTACATCAAACTACACAAGTTAACAAATCCAAATTATTGTAAAGTAACATTAATGAAAATAGGTTTGTTTGAAGTATTTTGGAGTTCTTAAACCGAAAATAATAAGCTAATTACTGTAACACGTACAGTTTTTTTTTGTTGAAAGGGGAAAAAAAAGAGACGACATATTTTTATAATCTAATATATGTATTTATTATAAACATATAAAACATGTGGAATCCATCCAAAAACATTACTGAGGATTGCTGGTTATGTGAATAAAAAATATATTGCACAAGATATGATACAGCGACAAAAACGTTCACTTTTTTCCTTTTGTATCATGTAGCATCATCCCTTTTTAAAAACTACCAGTAGTCACCCAACTAAGATGGGTTTCAGCATCTCTGGTATCTTCCATCGTCCTGATGTCCTGGTAAAACCTCTCTCCTTGTTCATCGCTTTCTGTACCCAAATTTTCCGGAAAAAATTTAAATGGGAGTGTAAAAAATGTATTTTTAGAGACATGCGACATCCTAGTAATTGATAGGTTTTCGAGGGTTCATCTATGAGGCTTTTATAGTCTAGCTTTATCATCTTTCTTGTTGCCCAGATCATTTAGGACCTTCCTTATCTGAGGTTCAATAAATATGCCTTCTTTTAATTTTGCATTTACTTAAATAAGGAAATATTTTTCTTAAGTACTGGAAACCACTAGCCTTTTTGTCCATGGCTTTGACAAAGTTTTTCATTAGTCCAAAAAATATGGAGAGGCGGTAGCAGCACATTTTTTGGGTTAACAAGGGGTATATATATATAATGTTTGAAGTACCAGGTTCAAAAGAAGATCTAGGACGCATATTCTATTTACTGTAGTGTTCTTTTGTAGCCCTACTGTCCCACAGACACAAAAAACAACAATACTTTGTAAAACCCCCTTAAAGTCCTAGCAAGATACCTAAGGTTTTTAAATCTCCACAGGTATCCCCTTAATACTGTTCATATTTAACTCGATTTTATGAGGTTGCTAAGTTTCTTTCATTGTTACTGAATGGGTAAAAGAAATTGATGTTTTTTTGTTTCCATTATGAGGGCATATGTAATGTTTGAAGTACCAAGTTCAAAAGAAGTTTTATGAGGCCAATCCTTTTACTGCAGTGCTCTTATGTTGGTCTAGTGTCCCACAGACACAAAAAACAGCAATAAAACCCCCTTGTAGTTCTAGCGAGATACCTATAACTTTTAAATCTCCACAGATATCTCACTGATACTGTTCACATTTAACTCGATTTAATATGGTTGCTAAATTGCTATAGGTTTCTCTCATTATCACTGGATGGGCTAAAGGAGTAGATAGTTTTTTGTTTCCATTATGAAGCAGGACTACTTTTAGGCTGTATTACGACGAATCTATAAATAAACGCCACTCGCTAGGATCATACATATTAAGCTCATTCATTAAACCATCAATATAACAACAGACACATAGCGACCCTTTCATTTTAAACAAACTTGATAATGTTACATTCCGTTTTCGATAAAGTGAAACACTTGCTTTTTTATCCAACAAGTTCCACTGTTGAAGTCTGGAACCTAGAAGTTCCAATTTTTGTTTTGACAATCCTAGGTTACGTACCAAGTCATTTAATTCATTCTGAGTTCAAACTTTGTGTTCGTTTTTTTATTCGTTCGTTTGTTAATGAATATGCCACGATTTTTAATTAATAACATATAACGAAAAATGTTAATGGTTTTCAATTTTTTAAATAAATTTACAAATAAAACATGTACTCGCAAAAAATTCTGTAGTAATTAAGGCTAAAAAAATTACAAATAAAAAATTATTCGAATTTTAAAATGGGGACTAACAGAATGCCATCTTACTTATAACCCTTAAAACATTTGAATTTGGTATTTCATCCAATCCTATACATTTATTATAATTTCATCTAACGAAGAAAATTTTAGAAAGTAAAATTTAAAAAACCTCATCATATTTCATTGCTTTTAAAAATGGTGTATAAGGGATCTATCGGGCTTCCCCACACAATTAATATTCGTTCAAACGAGGAAAACAAATTAAATTGAAATATCCATTCATTTTTCATTTAAAACCCGGCTATTTTTCCAGCGGGTGCACTAAATGTAAGTTATTATCAAAATTGAAATTCAGAAACTTGCATGATTAAAAGTTTTTTACTCTACCTAGAAATAATTATTTTTTAAGTTGCGTGCATCAAAACTGTGGCTTGAATAATTAAAACTTCAGAATTTATGCATTTTTAGTTTTTGAGATATGGGTTAACTCGTCAACGAGGCAAATAAATTATGCAAGTGGAATTTTAAAACAATAGTCAAATCGATATTTTTAAGGTTTCCATGCTTCTAAATTGTTTTTGTTGCAAAAGTAGAAAATGTGAGTAACGTTCATTACATACATACATTTAAATATTTTATACTTGGAAATGTAAATATTACCATTTATTGACAAAGAGCCCTGCAAAGGTATAAAACCGTGTTAGTTTTTTAATATCAATAAATAGTTATAACTCTACATATTTAAGATTGGTATAGTCTGTCTCAAAGTATATCGTTAGGGCTTTTGACGGACCATACCCCAATAAATCTTTAACGATTTTATTACCTATTGTTATTGGGTAAACCCATTTGTATAGTCTGTCTCAAAGTATATCGTTAGGGCTTTTAACGGACCATACCCCAATAAATCTTTAACGATTTTATTACCTATTGTTATTGGGTAAACCCATTTGTTTATAAGGAGGGGTGGGCCAGGTATTTCTTGAGTATTAACCATTAGGTATATAAATATTTTGGCTAATATTTTAGTGGCAGTGTTGAATAACCGTTTTTACTGTGTGTTTCAAAAAAGTTGCAATTAGATGCAAAACAGGTTGTGAAAAATGTGTATGAAACTTTAATCAGAAGGGGTCTAATTAAACAAAAGCTTTAAAAGAAACCTGTCTACTTACAAAAACTCCAATATCATCGATAAGGGATATTATTATTAGTGAAGAATTGAACAAAAGAAAAAACGTAGTGATTTTCAATCTCACCGTATAGACAATAGTGATCAGGACCTAATAAGAAGGAAAATATATTGTCTTTATGAAAGAGGAGTTATTCCTACCTTGGATAAACTGAAAAAGAAGCTACACGAAGACGAAACCAATATAAATATTAGCCGTGCCACCCTCCATAGAGTTGTTTGTTAAATGGGATTTAAGTACCGCAAAATAGACAAAAGACAAGTAGTAATGGATTCGCACAGATTACGCACTTGGAGATTTAATTACCTTCAAGAAATTAAAAAATCCATAATTTACCTTGATGAAACATGGTTCGATACACACCACACAGTATCCAAAGGATGGGTTGATTCCAGTCAAAACTGTCAGACGAAAGCACCTTTAAATAAAGGAAAACGCATTACCATAATACTCGCTGGTTCAGAAGACGGATTTGTCCCAAACTGCTTGCTGTTGTCTGCAAAGAATATTAAGGATTCTAGCTTGGATTATCATAAGGATACAAGTGCAGAACTTTTTGAAAACTGGTTTCAAAATTATCTTTTAAAAAATATTCCAAATAACAGTGTTATTGTCATGGACAACGCAAGCTACCACAGCCGTCTGCTACACAAAGCACCAGCTTCATCAAGTTCAAAAACTGAAATCCAGGAATATTTGTTAGAAAATGATATTTATTTTAAATTCAGTTACAAAAAAAAACGCATATTTTGGAAGTCCTAACTTAATATGCAATTAAAAAACAATACATGGCTGAACAGGCTGGGCATACTGTCTTACGTCTTCCTCCGTATCACTGTATGTTTAACCCCATATAGCATTTAGTGATGAGCGAGACCGGTCTTGGTCTTGCGGTCTTGGTCTTGTCTTGCAGCAAGACCAAGACCGAGACCAAGACCAAGACCGCCTTCTCGCTTGCAAGACCAAGACCAAGACCGGGGTATGCAAGACCAAGACCAAGACCAAGCCGAGGGGTGCAAGACTACGCAAGACCAAGACCGATCTGCAAGACTCTTGCACTTTTGTCACTTTTTTTTAAATTATAATATTCAATTTTATGAGTAACAGGTTTTTTTAATAAAATAATAATTAAATCGATCACTTTGTTTTTTAATAAAATTATCTAAAAACGATAACTAGTAGATTCAGTAACATGTTTCAAAAATAATAAGATTGTGACTCAATGGTCCGACAAAGCTCGATATCTCCAAAACCGTTTACGACAGAGAAAAACTAAGAGTACAAAAGTTATAGAAGATGAAAATTACTTACCTATTCCTAATGTTTTTTTTTAAATTAGGTATCTAGTGATGCCACTTACTGGATCAAAAATTTCCAAAATCCAGGAAAACATTATTTTTGTGCCTCATTGTAAGAAGTGGCATTATTAGATTGCTCCTTTAAACTAAGATATAAATGTTAAAGTGATGGTTTAATAAAAAATATATTTGTCATTTTATATAGGAATACTTTTTATACAAATGGATTTTAAATTTCACTTCCGGTTTAGACGAAAAAGTCAAAACAATGCCAAAAAGTATAATAATGACGTCATTTTTGTCAAAACCGAAAATGATATATAAAAAACCATCTACGTCGACATTGTACCTATATGACAGTTCAAGAATTTCCAGCATAATATACAGGGAAGCGATTTTTTTAAATCAATTTTTTGCTATAATTTTTCTATTTTAGGTTAAAAGCTAAAAATAAGGAAGTTTTCTTGAGTGGTAGTGGATTTTTTGGAAAATTCTGAAATAGGAAATAATATTACATTTTACGCCCTTTTTTCTATAATTTTTGTACATTCAGTTTTTTATCATTATGAACGGTTTCGGATATATCGATCTTTGTCGCACTATCGAGCCACCTTGTATATACAGAATGTTTATAAAGTATTTGTACAAACTTTGTACGGCAAATGTTTGACTAATTTGAACATAGAAAGTTTAGTTGAACTGAAAAGCTTCCTAAATACCTTTTTTTTTAATTAGAAACCAATTTTTACATATCAGAATCATTTTCATGGAAATTTCACATCTGGTTGAAATTAAAAGTTTTTTTTCTGCCCTCCGAGTACTCAGTATTGTAATTTTATATGCTTCCTCAAAGGAAATTTAAATATTTCCTATCACTAAAATGAAGCGCTATAAATAAATAAACCCTACATTTAAAATATCCTTTTTAATCAACTAATTTAAATGTATATGTAAAGTTAAAATTAGTATATTTTAAAATTTTAAAGCAAAAAATATAGTCTCCATCTTTATTTATTTGTAAGTATTAAAAAAATATATATTTTATTTAAGATTGCTTAGTTTAAATTATTACTACCAAAAATAGCAAGACCAGCAAGACCAGCAAGACCAAGACCAAGACCAAGACCGGGTGGTGCAAGACCAAGACCAAGGCCAAGACTTTCTTTGGGCTTGCAAGACCAAGACCAAGACCAGACTTGCAAGACCAAGACCAAGACTAGCCCGGTTTTGGTCTTGGTCTTGCTTTGCTCATCACTAATAGCATTTGTGGAGCAAAAAATGTTACACCTACTTTAAGTCCCAGTGCTATAAATTTGATAAAAAATGTAATTACTAACATACCAGTTGAGAGCTGGAAAAATTTACTGCAGCACATTATAAAAATTGAGGACTCTTACATTTCTGTCCAAAACAACATAAATTCTATTGTAATTAATCCCAATGATGACTTTGATAGTGAAACAGAATCAGATTTAGATATTTAGATTAAAAATGTAATTATGTATAGATAATGCAATTATAAATTTATTAAAGCTTTGCATATATTTAATTTCTTAATGTAATTTTAAGATTATACTTACCTAAATAAACAATAAATTATAAATATTTATATTATTAAAGTCCGTCCCTAATTGTTCTGTCCTTTAATACCTACCGATCCGAAGTTTTATTGCTGTCGGCAGGTATAATCCATAAATGAAGGCAAGAGCTAACACGGTATACTTTGAGACAGACTATACCTACTAATGTTGATGTCGAGAAAAGATATTCTAGTCTTTTGTCGTGTCCTGTCTTGTCTAGTTTAGAACTGAGATGAGAGAACACACTTCTTTCGCCAAAAATCTCTCGTTTTTTTCAAGGTCACTTGATCTTTCTTCCAAAGATTTTGATACAAATTGGGAAAAAAAGCCACTAATAATAGACTGACCATCAAAGTTCTACTTGATACTTATTCTTTCTACTGAACGCAAGTGATGATTAAACGAAACGACGGCACAATCGTTTAAAGTAACCGCGATAATATGCCGGTTGTAATTTTTAAAAATTTTTACAAATTGATTACAAAGTAAACCTTAATATCCATTAAACTTTAAAATCAAATTACATTGATCATGTTCTTAATAAAAAACTTTATTTTAAACGTGTATTTGAAAAGCTTTTTACTTTAAAAAAGAAATGTGCAGACTAAAACATTTTGACTTTATTGCCTATACCGTATCTACCCATATCTGTTTTGTTTTTAGATATATTTATTGGAAGAATAACTATATCATATTATATATATAATATATTTATATGTATATATATATATATATTATATATATATATATATATATATATATATATATATATATATATATATATATATATATATATATTAAATTTGTCTGTCCACGTGATTCTGAAGTTATTACTTGTGGTAGTGGTAGTCTTTAGCATTGGCTAGAACCTAACAAAGCCCGTTTTTTGAATTTTGCCCCCGGGACAAAAATAGGAGGCGTCTTACGGAGACAGAGGCTACTTAATATTAAGTAAGACATAAAACCACATTTTTTCGACAAGCATCCAGTTTAACCAGAAATAACTTAAGATTTGTATTTATTTAGATTCAATATTTGAAAAGAGGTGAATTGCCTGAGGTAATTGGATCAACTGAACTCCTCGTTCGCCTGATTTGGGTCCAATTGACTTATTTTTTGTGGATGCTTTATGAGGGACATATAAATGGCTACTGCACATACAACTCTAGATAACATGAAATATTTAATCTGGTCTGCTTTTCCGCTAGTGACAACTACAATATTAAAGCGGGTAGAAAATCCATTGCAAAAAAAAGTAAGAAAGTGTTTTAAAATCAAAGGAAAACATTTTAAATAACTTCTTAAGCATAATAGACAATAAATATTTAAAATAAAGTTTTAAGTAATTAATTAATAATTAGTCATAGTTCCGTAACCAGTAAAACAATTTGTTTATTTGCTTAAAACCTAGTCTTTTAGTTAGATTCGTATTTTAAAATAAAAAACACATTATTTTATTTAAAATTTCAACGTTACACCCCACCCATCAAAAAGGGGCAAAGGAGCAAACGTCAAAAATACACTAAAATATATCCCTTTCCGTACTTGCACCAAAATTTCATGAAAATATTTTAAAAAATCACCTGTATAAAGTAAGACCAAAAATTGAAAGATACGAAAAAAAGTCATTCTTGATAAAAAATTCTGCTTGTCAAGAAAAATATGAACTACAATAAGAAAATAGATTGTTTTCATACAGAGCGTATCAAAAATGCAAAAACATAAAATCAAACAAGAGCAAACAGTCGTTTTTTGGCCTTTTAACGATTAATGATAAATAAAAACCTTGCTCAAATTTACTTCTTAACCTGATTCCGAACTTACTAAAGAAGATTTGAATTTACGAAAAATTTAGAAAAAAAAATCAACATTTTTGCAAGTACGCATTTAACATTTACATTTTTTTTACATTTTACATTTTTTCCATTGTATATTTATTTTTATTAATGTTTAGTAATGTAAAGGTAATTTTTTTTTCGTAAGTTTGGAATCACGTTAAGAAGTTAATTTAAAGCAAGTTTTTTATTCATTATTTCACGTTAAAAGGCAAAAAAATTACTATTTGCCCTTGTTTGATTTTATGTTTATGCATTTTTATGACGAACTGTATGATAAAAATCTATTTTCTCATTGTAGTTCATATTTTTTAATCAAGAATGACTTTTTTCGTATCGTTCAATTTTTGGTTCATTTGTCCTCTTGTTAACCGCATCCGCGGACATACTGAATGTATTGTAACGTAATTCTATTTTTTTTGTGACACCTGAAATTTAATTAAATACAACCAATTTACAAAATTGTGTTTTATTAAAAATATCCGTCAGTATAAAAAGGAACCTTATCTTTTCAGAGGTCAAAAATAAGTTTTTATTTTTCCGTTATAAAGTTGTTAGTTTCAAAATTCGTAGTTTAAGAGAATTTTCATTTTTTTGATATTTTGAAATATTGCCGGGGTCGAAATGTCAGAAATAGTTTTTTTCTGTGTAAAATAGGCACTGCGTATCATGCTGGGGTTTTTAAAATTTGTGTACGTGTCCTCGCTCTAAAGATATGACTTATTTAGTATGTTTTCGTTGGGATTCTTGCCTTAAAATTTTCTAGAAAATGGACCCCTTATGACCCTTATGAACTTACAGATGGCTTGTAACAAAAAAGAAGAAAAACCCTTCAAAAAACCGAAAAAATCAAAAATACTAATCTACGTTTCGGTGGCAAGCCGGCCACCGTTATCAAGATGAAATGCTTTTATAGTTTTTATGACAAAACGTTATCTTTTAATTTTATCTTGACAACGGTGGCCGACTTGCCACCGAAATGTGGATAAGTGTTTTTGATTTTTTGTATTTTTTGGGTAATTTTCTTCATTTTTGTTGCATGCGATCTGCAAGTTCATAGGGGTCAATAGTGCTGAATAGGCTTTGCTTGCTATACCCCGGGACCTGGACCGAAGTAGTCCCATTTTCTAGAAAATTTCAACGCGAGAATCCCTACGAAAACATACTTAAACATAAATCCGCCACAAAACTATAGAAGATATTTATGTCCTATTTAGTTGCTAATTTCAGAAACTCCTAGTTTAGAGAACTTTTAATCTTCGGCTTCCCTCAAAAATTATCTTTGCCAAGTCATACCTAAATAATTGGCAAATTTATTTTAGATTTTTCACTTGTTTTGGTACCAGTTTGGTCTAATATCAGCATAAGTTAAATGATTTTAATTAAAGTAAACTCGACTTATAAAGCGAAAAAAAATATCACAAACTAATTGTAACCTTCAGAATTTGAATTGTTTCAAGCAACTATTTTGATCGTATATAAAATGCAGAATATATGTTAATAAACTATTTAAAACCGTGCGTATACATATTATGTTTAATAAACATTGTAAATTATATAAACTGTTTGAAAATTTTGTGGGAAAAGCTCACAGTAAAAGAAAAGCTTATGCAGTAGGCAATAATTAGAAACAATTTAAAAGTTGCCTTATCGAAAAAAGCAAAAAGTTTTTTACCGTTGGGTATTAATAAGTATAAATTCACACAAAAGATAAAATCTAACATCCCATATACGAAATGAGTTATAGTTGTATTTAAAACGCACGCAATAGAAACAAAACAATAAGCATTAAATAATATTTTTAAGACTTCTAATTAATTATTAAAGTAAATAAACTAAAGAGTTTTAAGGTTGCATGCTTTAACTAAAATTATAACTCGATCGATTTACATTAAGATATAATCCACATTTTAAATGTTTGGTTTAGGTGGGTTAGCTAGTTAGTAAATGCCATAAACAAATAATAATTAAATTATTAAAACGAAATTCTCGTTATCCCATTAAAAATATTACATTTTACCAGATATCTCGATGCATGATCGAGAGATGTAATCAATATTTAAATTTTCAACAGTACATGAAACTTACCCTCTTTAGTAAATTAGTACAAACGTAACCTGTTTATACAGGCTGGTCCAAACAAGGTGTTTTAATTCATTCGTTTTACACTTCTTTTTAAAAATACAATAGGAACTGATCCTTTAAAATATCATTATGGCTTTTATATTTAGTCCAGTAACTAAAGACCTGAAAGTACCCAAAGCTGTAAATAAATCTGTACAGTTTTCATTTGTGGCGCAATTTTTAGGTTTTTGCGAATGCTTTTAAGCGAGAAAAAGTTTATCACGATTCCGAAGTGAAAACCCACTGAAAATGCCCCCAAAGGTTCCCGAATATCTGCCAAAATATGGAAATTAGAGAATTTTTGTTCAGACAAAAATTAAAGAGCACCTTGAAATCTACAAAAATGGTCCCCATTATTTTTTTTTCGCAACACCAATATTTTTCGTCAGAACGGCCGTCGAAAAATCCATAACATTCCACTCTGGATAGATGTGGTAGTAGGCTAAAAAATGCAGATGGGCAAAATATTTTTTTATCAAAACGCAGAAAGATAGTGAAGAAAATTTTCTGAGATCATATTGAACTCTAGCTAAGGTCTCATTATAAAAAAGAAATGTTAATAACAAACCATTGTTTCAAAAAATATCAATAAATTAATGAGATACTTCCAAAATATTGTGAAAAAAACCAAACTCATATGCAATGATAGGTTCCTGGTTTTCCCATTCCAATGAACTTTAAATGAATAAAAAATGTACATTTTTGCCCGAGTAATGGAGAAATTCGTCCGCCCGCTTATAAGTGAATCCATAAAGATAGCGGCATTCTAGTGGTAGAGCGGCAGCTGAAATAAGGGGACTTTGGGTCCCGTTATCTCAAAAACTATCGATTTTTAGAAAAAAATTATAAGTACTATTTTTGTAGGCGACAAGGCGATCTTTATTTTTTGTCCAAAAAAAAATTCTCCAATTTGCAGATTTTGGCAGATATTAGCGGAAAACCCATTTTTTTTGGCTTTGAGGGATCATTTTCAGCCCTTTCCCACCTGTTAATGTGGATAAACTTTTTTTGCTTCAAAGCATCCCCAAAGACTTAACAACTGCGTCACAAGGAAAAACTGTACAGATTTATTTACAGCTTTGTCCCTTCATTTACTTGACTAATTTATTTTGTCGCTATATTAAAAAAAACTGGTAAAAACCAGTTTTTTTAAATATACTTTTTATATTTTTTTTGTCAGAAATCACTGGTCCAAATTAATTTACTACGATCCTCCGGACTTAACTACCAGTAATATCGGTAATTGTTTAGAATTGCGGTTCCACTTTTTTGGGATGTAAAATCAGCATGATTAATTTTTTTTGGGTTGTAAAATATTTTTATTCTTAATGTTTATCAAAAATGAAATAACTTAAAAAAATAAAAAATGTTAATTTTTTTTGAAAAAATATTTAAAAAATCCAAAAATTCATATTTAAAAAAAAAAAATTAAGTTATTTGTCTTTACACGTACAATATAAAACAAATCACTAGAAATTGCTAAACTGAAATGGACGCATTTTATTGACGAGAAACTTTAAAAAAAAAAAAAAGTTAAATACATCGATTTTTTTTAAATTTTGTTTTAAAGGTTTATAAATTCGCCGTAAGATAGAACAAAAAGAAAAAAATATGTGAATATCTCTATTTCTCTATTTTTGATTTTTAGGGCCAAAAACAGGTAGGGCCACTATTCTAAACAATTACCGTAATATTATCCAGAAGGGATCTACAGTTTAATGTGGAATCCAAACAAAGCACGCAGTCTTTGCCTCTGATCATCAGACTACCAACCTTACCCGACGTTGCTTAACTTTGGTTAAGCTGTTAATAGGTAATATTCATTGACTCATCAGGATTTGTTACAACTATTACAACGATCAAATAATGCAGTAGTCCAATTTACGCCGTATTATGTAGCAGGGTAGCTATAAAAGATATTGGTACGGAATTGCATATAGGTAAGAATACAGCGATCAGCAAAAAGTAGAGGAATATGGGGACTAGGATACCCCTAATATCTTACATTTCTATAAACTATAAACACATATGTAAAGTCCCTAACATTGCTTTCCTTTAATCTTAGATCGTCTTCAGGTTTAATAGCGGGGTGGCCGGCGAAGAAGCACTACTTTCATCTTCGTCTGATATGGACTTTTCTGAATTCGGTACACCAAATCATTAAGCCGGCTTACCACCCCATACCCTTTCCATGACGACAAAGGTTAAAGAAAACGCCAGTTATTTATTTCTCTTTAGGGTTGTTTTGGTTAGCTCTGGTTAGTTTTTACCGACTATAAATCTTTCATGATTGGCTCTCACGTTAAAGTCATATACACTCAAATACTTCCTTTTTGAAGCTTCTTACAACTGTATTTCTGAAGCTGTTTACTAAATAAAATTACATCAACTTCTACTGGCTCTTCACTGGATTGTCATCCAGTGAGCCGATTGAAGGTACTACTTTGCTCTAAAAATGACTTTAGCAGGTGGTATTTCAGTTCTTCCGGGAAACAACGACAAATAGGCTAATAAAAACGACTGTATACGGGTGTCCCAGTCACTTTGTTTTTTATTTATTTTAGTTTTAAGGTAGTTATTAGAAATTCCGTTACATCACTTGACAATTCCATCTGACTAAAAATGGATGTGGTTCCTGTTTTTTTCCTTGATCAGTGAGTATTTTTGCTGCTCCATATCGACCAATTCACTGTTTAAATAGTATTTTAGCAATTGACAGCTGGGGCCTGATTCTGTAAGCATTTTTTTTTGACATTCCGTTTCTTTATCTCTTTCGAAACAGTAACAAACTTATGAGTTACCTTTATGTGATCCTTATTTTGACTTTTCCTTTCCTTAATTTTTACAAAATCGCAGCTCTGCTTGATTTGGTTTCCAAAATATTAACCGTAATGAAAAAATCATGTTTCGGTAGAATGAAGATCTTAACGGAAAAAGAATAAACTGAGCTTGTTAACTTCCTGTCGAAACTGCCATAAATAAAAGGAAAAACCAATTTTCTGGATTTTCCAGACCAGCAGAGCATCGAATAGTAACAAAATATGTTTTACTAACGAAGTCAAGCAAAAAAAAAAATCTTTATACCCATAGAACTAATTAAAATGGATGTTAGTCGCTCAATTTTTGGTGATCAATTACTTTCAGGTCCAGGGGTGTTGCAAATTGTTAAAGACAGACTGACGGGCTTTAAGATTTTTATTTTTTATGTGTCATTTTACATTTTTATTATTTGGACGTACAAATTAAATTAAATATATATATATATATATATATATATATATATATATATATATATATATATATATATATATATATATATATATATATATATATATATATATATATATAATATATATATAATGTATTTGTTAAGTAGTATATTTTTAACCAGGATTTTTTAAGCCCTTTAAAACCCATTACCGAAATAAAAAATTAATTTGGAAATTAAAAACCTAAAGGTAGTCATGGCAACTGCTAAATTTTAATTTGTAAAATCTGGTTTAAGTATCAGTATCGCTTTTTATTTGAAAATTTGGAAAGTAATTTAATTAACCTACTTGTAAACATTTTTCGTACAGGGACTTTTTTCATAAAAAAAAACTGTTATTAACTATACATACATACAAATAAAGAATTATTAAAATTGTCTTCATTTTTATTTTCATATATTTTTTGAAAAATAATGGTTTGGTTTGATCAAAATTATCCTTTTAGATGCCAATATTTAAAGTTAGTCGCAAAAATAGCAAAAAAATACCAAGGTATCCATGTAGAATTGGATGACTACTTACGTTATAAAGCTATAAAAGTCAATTTGCAAAACTCGGGTGCTTTTTTTTCAGACAAATAAACTTGTATCATACCCCAGCAAAAGAAGATATTTTTTTAATGGTCACTGGTACATTTTTGTAGTTTTTTTCCACAAATCTCATTAAAACCCCAATTAAAACAAAAAACTATCAGTTAACTATAATTCAAGACGATAGATTCTTAAGCACCCTAGTAATAAACCTTAATAAAAGCTGCAGAATGACCGATAAACGATTTTCCCTAATAATTGGCGAAGTAATTTTGCTGAATATAATGATTATTTCAAGCAAATGGATGAGTTGAGTGTGCCAAGCGAAGCCAAATTTATTATGACTTGCACAACCGAGCCTAAGAGTCAAGGCAACAATTTAGCTAGCCATGACACAAATATCTATTCGTGTAGTAGGAGAAGAGCACGTCTAAAAATTACTTAAAAATATGTTAAACTGGGAAAAATACGTAGGTAACTGAATAAGTAAGTAGGAATATTATTGGTATTTAAATCGTATTAAAATAAATAATTTTATATTCATTCTTTTCATATTGTTGGTTTTATAATTATTTGAGTTAAATTCAAGCATGGGTTGGTTGGTTGGTCGGTCGCATGCCTTTTAGCTTATTGTGCCCTTTTTTGTGCTGCCCTTAGTTGGGTCTAATAGATTTCTACCAATATGGTTATGTAAAAAATGATTTCCGCTTGGTATATTTCCAAAGAATGTACGTGTCTTTTGTATATCAGTGCTTTGCAGTTGGTATATTATGTGTAAAGCGGTTCCCTCTTTCTCCTCATCTCAGCGCCTAGAGACGAATTTTCTCGAAATCGTGGTCAAAAATTAGGTTTTGTTCAACTAGGCCTTTAGATAAGTAGGATTTAGAATTATGTGCATAAAATTTATTTGAAAATTTTTTTTTGCCTTGCCATTTTCAGACGGATGTGTTTGAGAAAACCTTTAAGAATAAATAATTTAAAAAACAAAAATTATTTATAAAATTATGCATTACTACTTGTTATAATTTATAATTTATACAAACCTGACCAATTTTAAATTATCTTTTAAAAAACTTTTTTTTTCATTAATCTCCATCGCTTTCGATTTTTTCTAATGCTTGGGTAGTACCTTTTTTTGTCATAGTTATAGATTCATAATTTGAGTATAGATTTAATTTGTGAACTTTTGCAGCATCGTTTTTAAAATTATATTGAAACCTTGTCACTTTCACTTTTATAAAAAATAACAGTTTCATTAGCTGAAAATGAAATTCAATAAAGAAGCTAAGTAGGAAATTCAATTTTTTCCTAATCAGGGGCAAGGCGTGGCATTATGTCCAAGTCATCTCCACAAAGGATAAATATGTGTAAATCTATTAATTGATCCTGGAAGCATCTTTGGAATTAAAAACGCTGCTAAGACAGCTTTTGGAAATATTTTCAGTATTGAGTACGATATATCTAAAATCACGCATTACCATAAGTTAATCTACTGGTTATTAAACACTATTAATCGGTTTACTAGTTATTAGTATTATCCGTGCAATAAATTCGATGATGTCGAGTAGCAGTGAAGCTTAGTGCATGCATTCAAATGACGGAAGTACTGCTAAGACCCGAAGCTTTTCGACAGAAACCAAACGATTCCGACCGCCGAGGAATCTCCAAATCTGGCGATTCTTTTGCTAAATTGGATTTATGCATCGGCGCGCAGTTGCTCTGTTTTTCTCCCCTTTGTTCGATCACTGGAACTGGAAAATGAAGCTGTTGGTATTTCACGGAAATGGGAAAATTCTCTAAAACACATACTTGGATGGCATAGATTTCCGCCCGATATACCATGGCTTGCTTTCCCAATGGAAAGCTCTAAGTCGCTTTAGGCCTCAACCCAAATACAACAGCATCCACTCTATCAGCTATCTTTGATCCATTAGCACACCAAAACAGGCCTTTCGAAATTGATGGAGTAGTTTCATTTGTTCATATGACAGGATCGCATAAAATATTCATAAATAATAAATGCTACGCAAATTCAAAAAAAAAAGAAAAAAAATTAGCGCCTGTCCCATTACCTTTTAATCAAAACACATCTATAGGATAATATATTTTTATATTTTCCTTTCTGTATGTGCTGTCGGTTAATAAAGAAGAAAGGAATATTAAAAGAGTCGTTTTTTTGCGTAAACTTGACCTAACCCGGAAAAAAAAAGAAATCAATAGCCCCTCGCACATATTTTTTTATTGGCTAAAAATAACCCTTTGTATCTAAGTAAACCTTTTGCCTAATAATTTTTTTAAACGAAATTTTATAACAAAGGTAGAAGTATTTAAAACTCAAATATAAAACGTTGACGCCAAAACGATATTGACGTTAAGATCAGGGTGACTAGCCAGCAGAGCTAATAGGGATATTAAAACACTTTGGATTTTTAATCAGTGGATAAGTGTTTTATTTGTTAATAAAAAAATTAAAATACTTTAATATGTTCACTTTTCTTTGATAAAAACACTAACCAGGGTTAAAACAATAAAAACATGTGATAACTGTACGTCGTCACGGGTTGATACTACCCGTCCGAAGAGTTCAGAAGAACGAAACAATGATTTTTACCAGTGTCTACAACTAACTTATTCAGCTAAGCGAAAGCCAACTGAAACGAAAGTTAGCGTTATCGTAGGGCAATAGCCGACGATAATTCGCAAGGCGATGTTAGGCCAAGCGATGTTACACTGAATGAGACGCTCAATGCTCGATGTTCAAGCCAGGGGTCCAAATTCGAAGGAGCAATCCCTCAATCCTTCTACCCCAATAGATCCATGTCCAGCGGCAACCAGCCTTTTCACGACATGGTGTTTCACACTTGAAATGAAGTAGCGCATGGTCGGTATAACCTTACCACATGCTGACTTCTTCCAGTGGAAGCCTGTTTCCAGGCTCGGGGAGGGATATGACATTGTTCGGCGAGAGAGCGAGCGAGTAGACCAAAGAAGTAAGTGCCGTACGATAACGCTAACTTCTGCTTCAGCTGGCTTTCGCTTAGCTGAATGAGTTAGTTGTAGACACTGATGAGTAACATCGTTTCGTTCTTCTGAACTCTTCAGAGGGGTAGTATTAACCCGTGACGACGTACAGTTATCATGTAGGTTGTCAGCAATCAACCTTAGCGTTGGTGAGCTGCAGATTTTCGCAGCACCAATGGGCCATGGGAGCTGTACCTTCATAGCTGTTGGATTGCAAGTGGTGACTGACCACTATAAATATACGTAATAAAAAATGTATTGCATTGCAAGCTTCAAGCTATGTTTTGTGATTTTTTTTTTCAATTGCTACGAATTTTGTCGGTGTTATTACTCTTTACATTTATTATGTTTTACATTTAATTGACACAACATACACCGATTTATCTTACATCAGAATAAAGGAACGCGATGGATTTTCTCTTTTTGCTCCGAGTAAAATAAAGACACGAAGCAAAAAAATATTAGAAGTCAGCAGATCTTGTATAGTCACAAGTCGTTTTGGTCTGACGTCAAATTTAAAGGCCAGATGTGTACTTTAAAAAGTAATTACGTCGAAACTAACTTCTTTCTAAGAAAATTTATTTAGCTGATGGTTTTCTAATGGGCAAAGGAAGACAATCGACGTATTTTTGGAACAAAAGGAGTCGACTATTCTCAGATAAAGTTGAATATATTTTATTATAAAAATTCCTACTCCGGCTCTTTTTTCCATGTTCATGTGTTCGGTGCATATTTTGGCATAACATCCGGCGTGGCCCCACTTTGTCCCTAACCTTTCTCAAGATATTCTTGGTTGGTTGATTTAAAGTCCCCATAAACTCATTTAGAAAGCGATGTAGGTTTGAATTTTAATATACAGTGATTAATTTAAAAAAAGTTATTATCTAGATAAGTTTTAGCTTTTAGAACCAAAATGCATTTGTAATGTACAGGGTTTTCATTTATATTTTGACACGCATTTACAACTATAACTAAAAACGATAGAAAAAAACTTCCTATATAAAAGTTTATGTTTTTTTCTCTATTATCTTTTACATAATGAAAAAACAAATGAGCATCAAAAAGTTAAGAAAAATGAATAAGTTAACTTTTTTCAAATGGAACACCCTGTATATTTTTTTTAAATAAAAGCTCTTTTCATCCCCTGTTTAAAAATATAGTTTGTTGGTATTTCATTTAACCGTATTGAATATATTTAAGTTTTTAATTAAAAAATAATGGAAAAAAAAATCAGCATTGCCTTGGAAAACAAATGATTTTTTATTAAAAAGTATAAATAATTACAAATTTTCGACGTAACCTCCACCATTTTCTCTGCCGAAAATGTTTCTCTAACACGTTAATTGCGTTGAAAACAAATTCGGACCGGTTCCTATTAAGTAACATTATTTCATGTTCAATTTTTTTTATCTTAGTATGTTTATATTTTCTGGCATTTCATAATAAATTTTATTTTTTGGTAACCCCACAAAAATATAAGGGTTTAAGTCGGGGCTATTGGGCGGCCATCTAATGTCCTTTCCTATCAAACTCCGTATTTCTCGCTAAGATACTAGTTACTGGTGCAAATTTTGGGGGGCCCCATCCTGGTACCAGATAATGTTTCTGTATTGCAAAAAACAGATTTTCGATCTCATTTTGAATAAAATGCGATACCTATCTCCCGTTAGAGATCCTTCAAAAATTATTGGTCCAATAACTTTACTGCCCAACATGCCACACCAAACATGAAGAGACCTACGTCCTTGTATCTTAACAGGTTGGGTTTTGAAGGGTTTTCAGTAGCCCAATAATGCTTGTTCTTTCTTTATACATCCCCGCCGTAGTGAAGTTTGCTTCATGAGTAAATAAAATTTGTTAAAAAAAAATTCATCGTTTTGAAGATTACGAATCATTTCTTGACAATAATTAAGTCGTTGAATCTTATGAGCGTCGGTTAAATTTTGAACTGCAAAAATTTGTAGGGATGAAAATTATGTTTCTTTAATGTACTGTGAATTTTTCCCCAGGATTTGTTTGTATAATTTGAAAGGAAGGCGTTGAACTTTTCGGGATTTTCTAAAAAGTTATATCCTTAGATTTTTTTTTTTCCCAAATTTATTTAAAGCAAAATATTTAAATCTTCTCTTCATTTGCAGCCACTTTCTCGTTTTTTTTTAAATTTTTGTTATCAAAAAACGAAAATAAAGTTATCCTTTATGAAGGTATTGCTGTCGGGAAAAGTTGGGATATTCATGCGAACTTTGCGAGATTTTTCATTATTTGCGTAGAAAAGACGTATTTTGTTTTTTTGAGCTTCGGTATATCCATAGTTAATTTATTTTTTGATATAAATGAAGCGACCCAAAATATCAAGACGTGTCAGGGTGCTGTCAAAACGTATAAACAAAGCAGTCATTTGTTTTCCAAGGCAATGCTGATTTTTATTTTCCATTGATTTTTTTAATTAAAAACTTAAAATTTTAAATTAAAATAAAAAACTATTATTTTTAAAAAGTAAAAATTATTCAATAAAAATTACAGGGTGTTCCGAAATTAACCATTTTTTTCTTTTTGATGTCTTTGCTTTCATTAAAAAGAAATTAAAAAAACTGAAACTTTTTTAAAGTTTTCTTGTTTTTATTAAGTTGTAAATCTGCAAAATATAAATGAAAACCCTGTACAGTTTAAAATTAATATTATTTAATATTATGTATTAATTTTTCATTAGAGAGGTCATAAAGACGGTTGATAAGTTTTTTTATACGATAGAATATTTACAACAAGCTATTATAGCTTTTTAATCACACGTAACAAGGGTATTGTCGAGGCTATTTGAGGCGCCATCCCAGCGAGTTCGTTAAGGGTTGAGATCATTATTTGCCAATTAATGCCCAAGTAAGTTTAAATTTTTTTTCGGCGATCGTTTGTGATGGTAAAAATCATAATTTCTCTTAGATTTTTTTTCAAATGTATTTCAGCTTTAGGCAACCAACTTGACAGATGTCTTAAAGGTTGTCTTTATTCATAGAAAATCATACATTAATAAGTGTTATCAATGCATGATTTTGTACACTTTAATAATGCTCATAAATAAATAATTACCGAAAAAGTAATTAAATTACCTTTTAAAAAGAATTGTACTTATTGACATTTACCTTTAAACCGACGATATACAGTGTGTCTACTTCGGTTGGAACCATATGGAAAACTTTTTTATTATTAAGTTTACGACAAAAAGTTATTCTTGATAAAAAGTTATGCATGATCCAAAACTTACAATGCAACCATTAGATAACAATTTTTTTTAACCCGTATAGAGGTTTGTCAAAAAATAATAATTTTACTCATGAGTACCTAAAGTACCTTTATTTTTTTCAATATGGAAGAATGTTATATAGTAAAGTGTTTTTAAATTAAAAGGTTTATTTAAATATGCAATTACAGCAATTTACCATAAATATTTAGGATTGGTGGTTATTTACTAATAATTTCGTTTTATTTGTTTTGGCTTCATACAATTTAACGTAATCTAGGATGCACTGACATGAAATATTTGACATTGTGTGTCAGAGTAAGTTTGTATTTGTAAAACTGCAGTACAAACGGCAAATTCACTAAATCGTAAAGAAAAAAAAAAAAAGGAAAAATTATTAGTAAATAATCACCAATCCTAAATTTTTATGATATATAGCTGTAATTGCATATTTAAATACAACTTTTAATTTAAAATAACTTTACTTTATAAAATTCTTCTGTATTGTAAAAAATAAAGATACCTTACTCTTGGGTAAAATTCATATTTTTTGACAAACCTCGTACACGGCTTAAAAAAATTGATATCTAATTGTTGCATTCTAAGTTTTGGACAATGCAGAACTTTTAATCAAGAATAACTTTTTTTCGTAAACTTAATAATAAAAAAGTTTTCCATATGGTTCCAACTTAAGTAGACACATTGTATAAAATGAAAAGTTTTGGTTTTTGTCATATCGATATAATAAAGTTAAAAAACTTCTTTTCTACGAAAAATTCTTTAAAAATGTTCATTAATTAAAATACTTGATTGAATGTTGCGTTACTTTGTAAAGGTACATATTACCGTAGATAAATAAGACAAATTATTTTGTTATCTGTCACTGTATTTTAATAAAAAATGGTGACTGCAGTTTCATAGACTTACTTCTTTCTCAAACTGATTAACTTAAACTACAGAGTACATTTATTTATATTAGGGATTCAAATGGGGATCTACACATGTCATTAATAATTGAATAGTTTTATATAAAGAACTGTAAACAATCTGGAATTATTTAGGTAGGTTGTTAAATGACCAATCAAGAACCCCTTTTGTTAAGGGAAGAAACTAATCCGAAGAATAGTAAAAATGTAGTTTATAAAGATACATGTCAGTTTGGTAAATAGACTTTTCTATATATAAAAAAAGAAGACTCACAAAGCAAATGCTATGATAAAATTAGTAAACCAACTTGATGACCCAATTCAGTATTATAGATAAAGAATCGCAAAGAAAATTTCATGACAATATTAGTAAATCAACCTGACGATCTATTTTACTTTTATAAATATTTATCATTTTTTGCGTGGTCTGATATAAGTCAAGAATACATAATTCGTAGAGTGGTAGAGGAATTTGACAGAAATTGGGTAAACCTATTGTTGGGATGCATTTTCAAGAACCTGTGCCTTTAAAAAATAGATACAAATTTAAAAAAAAATAATTGTTGTTGTAGCAAGCGCCTTGAATCTTAACCTTGGTTAACAGCAAGTTCTCGATCGAGCATAGCAATATTCTTTCCTTTAAATCAGGATTAAGAATAGTTACTTCAATAAAATATTTCGTTCTAGGTTTTAAAACAATAGAATTCTTATTTCGTCCAGACGTTTGTTTTCTGATCAAGGAGATAGAATTTTATTCCTAATTCATGATTTTAAATATTAAATGAAACAATTGAGCTTCCTGCAGTAACCACTGGCGAATTCGGACATAGACCATTTAGACTAGGTTTTTCGCAAGGAACGTATTTGGTAATTTCGGGATTTAATTTATCCGCTTTGATTAAAAATACGATGACACCAGTGTCTGATAAAAATCGAAATACTTTGTTCAAGTCATGTAATATTAATTTTATGAATGAATGTCTAGTTTTGTTAGACCTCTAAAGCTTTTATTAATTTCTCTCGAGGAGTCTCTTCCAATAGAGGAACTTAAAAGTTTAAAAAATTAGATTGATCTTTGATAGCATAAATTATTTTAAGTTGACTGATTACCTAAATATTGATGTTGCTTTTGTCCCTTGTGGAAATTGTTATACAGCCTTTTCCTTCATTCAATTATTCAATGACCGTATTTTTTGCAATATTTACATTGCTTGGTGTGGCCTGACGTATGAAAAAAGTGAGTATTTAAATGAACTTGATTATTTTGATTTGATTGAGAGCTTATATTTTTACCACAGTTGTTAGTATTATAAAAATTATTGTGATTTTTTGACATGTTTAACGACTTTTCCCCACAAATAGGGGTTGGATAAGAAGTGTTAGGAGATAAAAATTCTTTCCGTCCTAGCATTTGGAAAATTTCTGGTTTGGAATAATAAAGTAATCTATTTTAAGGTAAATCAGTAACAGTCCAAATTCCTCCCAGTAATTTTAAAGGATTTTTCCACTTTTGTTGTACACTTGATATAGCACAAAAATGAATAACTTCCAAAAGTTGGAAAAAATCATTAACGGATTTGTTAAAGTTTGGTTTGCAATTATTTACTTCTTCCATTGACTGGACATATTGTTTCTTATGCTGATACAGGTCTTTTAATTATTGTCTCAATTATTTTCATGTTTAAAAAGTATAAAGAGTTTTAGCTTTTCCAGAAATTCTTGATGAATAAAATATAATAGAGGTATTTTTTGATTATCATTATCAAATTGAACCGCGTTATTGCAATTTGTCAAAAATGACCTAACTCCATTTTATTGCCACTAACCCCAATAGGTATAAGTTTGTAAATTAATTTAATTAAAGAAAATTCGGGGTTATTTAAAGGATTAATGGTAGGGTTTCTTTAATTGGTTTAATTTGGGAGGTATTTATCGTAGATGGGGAGTGTAAGTTTGGATTGGGTGTAGTGAGAAAAAAGAAAGAGGAAGAAAAAGGGAAAAAGTAGGTACTAAAAGGTTATCACAAAAACAAAATGCAATTACTAGACAAAAACACAATACCACTTACCAATGATATTCCCTAGACCAGCTGCATTGTTTACTTCTGGAGATATTTTTTATTCCTTGGGAACAGTATAGGAATGTTTGCAGCGTCAGTTGTTGTGCTCTTTTTCGGTTTGGATGGGTTCTTGCAAGTCATTACTTTTGGTACGACACTTTTAGACCTTACTTTATGACAATACAATAGACAAGATTACTGAAACTGGATTTATAATTGCTGAATGGTCTTATTTAAATTTGTCTATCATTAGGACATATCTTTCTGAAAGTATAGGCAAAACAACTTAATGGAGAAATAAAATTAACTTTTTATGGGAATGAGTAAGTTATAATAAGGATTGGTTAGGTTTGGTAGGATGGCAATATGTTAAAATAACTTACTAAAAGAAAATATAGAATAATATGTATATGATTAGTTCTCAGAGATCGTTTCCTTACTTAGTTTTATGTGTTATCAACATTGTATCATAAACTTCGATTTTTTTACGAAAACTGTACCACTGTGACTACTCAAACCATACCTCATTTTAAATGTTTTTATCTTACACTAAGTATCCTTTTAATTACATACATACAAAAAAGAAATCATTAAAAAAATTAACTGGGTCCTAAAAAATAATTTTCTCTCTTAAAATTAGAAATAGGTAATTATTTTATTTTGTAATAATTAGTTTCTTATTTCAAATGTTTTGAAAAATAGAAAACCTGTCTTAAGTAGTAATTTAATTTGAAGTTACACACAATAATTTTTTTTTAGGTTATGTTCAATTTATCCATTCCCTTATTTTCGTAAATTTCTGAGAACTAGTCATATATACTATTATAGATAGGTACATAACAATAACATGAATTTCTTTTTAAATGTTATTTCCACAAAAATCATTTTATACTTTACCCTTGTAAAGTCTTACAGTTTATTGTAAAACGCCATATTGCCTAAATTATTCAAATTTAAAAAAATATAGCCTAAAAATCGACAAAGCGGCTAAACACTTTTAAATCCACATGCAGCAATTTTTTTTATTTTTTGACGACATGGCCCCGTACCATACTAGGACACGACAAGGGACTAAAATCTACCATTATCCGAGGTCCTTCCAAGTCGCTAGTTTCTTAATCTTAATTCGATCTTCTCACGCTCCAGTGTCTCAGCATTTCCATCAAAACGATATCATCCGTTTCAATTAATGCCTAAAAAAGCAAACGTCAATTCTGGATTCCAGTCACAGGCGGCCGGTCGCGGTTCAATTGTTTCACGGCAATGCCCCCTGCGCGTAGCCCCCCGCGCCCCACCCTTGTGGTGATATAGTCCAGACAAACAAGAATTGACTAAAAACGAATTTAACTACGTATTTTTAAAATATAACCTTCTTGAAGACTGGTTAAAAATAATAATTGTAACTATAGAAAACAACTCGCAATATTGTTATATTTTTCTAACGCACGATAATTAAACCGCTTTTCCGGGGACAGACTAGTAATAATGTAATTTATACACTTTCCTGTCAGTGTGTGTGTTTTAAGATTAAAAAAGTCAAAATTAATATTGTTTTTTTTTGTAAAATAGAAAAACAAACCCTTTTAAAATACGACATTGAATAATGCAGTTTAAAAAAAGGTCTTGTCACATGGGCGAAAATTAAATTTTTAATGGAGATAACTAATTTTTTTATGATTTAGTACATATTAAAATAAAATTTCAATTAAGAGAATATGTCTTTTTTTTATATATTGAAAACACATTTTTAGCTCGGTGGGTTTTTGGATTTAAAATTAAAAGCCTGACCAATGTGAGTTTGGAGTTTAAATTACCAACATTAACCTAGTAGGTACTCAGATCTTAAATTTATGCAACGCAAATCTAAAAAAATCATACCTCGTTTTTTTTGCGATCTTTTATTTAAAAGTATTATTAACGTAAGTATACAAAATCAACTATGAATAGCTTTCATTACTGCATGATCTTATATTAATAGGCGATTATAGTGTTAGGCATCTAAATAAACACAAAACAATAGTATATATCCCGTTATGCCTGCTGACTGGTAGGCGGGGTATATACCCTTCCTAGTGACCATACAGCACGGTAAAGTGAGAAAGAGAAAGGCAGTGGTACGATTTTTCTTTCTCTTTCGCACGTTTTTTTTGCACTGCTAAGCGGAGAGGCTTCCTGCAGTAAGTATATGCGCGAAGAATATGACCTTTGTCATCAAACATTAACCTTGATATATGTCTGGTTGATTACTTAAAACCGAAGTACATCTAGAAAAAAAAAGTAAGAAAAAATATAATTTTCTAAATTTAATAACGAAACGATCGGCAAAATAATTTTGAAACTAACTCGGGCATCAATTGGCGATTAATGATCTTAACCCTTAACACGCTAGCTAGGCTCGCGCGTTAAATGGCTTTGATTATTAATCGCTCTTATTAATACTCTTGTTTGTTAAATAGCTTTAAGAAATTATAACTGAGTTAAATTTTTCTACTTTGTCTGAGTTATTCCTTCGTTCTTTTGAATGGACCCTTTATAAAGCTTCTTCCATGTCTTATTCTACTGATGCTGGACCAGCACTCCTCGTGTTTGTTTCGGATATATTTCTTAGTTGGCCCTCGTGCTGTGGTTTTGGTCACTCCAAGGGCAGGTTCTGGCCCAAAGTATGATGTGGATGATCCCTGTCATTATATTAAATAAATACTTTTGCAAAAATAACTAAACGTGTTACTAATTTATTATTTATTAAAAAAAAAATAGATAATTACAGGTAATATTTTTTTGTTATTTGGTATACCAATTCTCTGTCTGCAATTTTTTGGGCATAATACATATTCTTAGTCTTGGATATATAATGGCTTTAGGTATTGTTTTGACAAATATCAAAATTACTTGGTGTCTAAACCGACCTAGGTGGAATATATTTAAAAAAAAAATGGTAAATGTATTACAATAATTCTGTATACTATTGTAAAAATTTACACAAATATTACAAAAGACATTTTAGAAAAATACATATACGACATAAACTAGTGAATTGCCTTTTTCTGTAAATAAGGTTTTTATGGTTATTCCTTTGTATGTTCAAAATTTTCGTTCTGATTAAAAAACTTTTTAATACATAAAAAGTGGCGGACAGTAAATAAGAGTTTAGAAAAACCATTAAATAAATTAAAATTCAACAGACTTATATGTTATATATGTTGGTATAATATTTAAACTATTCAAAAATAGACTACTAAAATATCAAAAACTGCAATCATGGAAGTAGGAAAAGATCTTGACCAATATACGTTGGATCATAATTCACTAGCCAGCAGATGTCTTTACAGCAATCTTTATATTGATTGAAAACGTGTATTGCTTACTGTATATTAGTATACTTCCCAAAGCTGTTTAACAGTGAAAAGTTTTTTTTGTAAAGTTTTTCTTGTGACAGTTTTTTTATGTAAGCAATTTTATTCCAGATTTTTACAATTTTAAATTTATCGATGCAATTTGTTTTGACAATAAAGCTCTATCAGGTTAACTTTATTGTACCTCTACCGTCAAAACTTTTTAAGATTTGCTACCTTAAAATTAATAAATTTTTATTTAAATTTAGGTAAAAAAAAGCAATTTTAAAAAAATGCGCGTGCGCAGAAAAAAATAATCCACACAAGAAATCTTCCACATTATGTACAATTATAAATTAAAAACGTGTTCTGTGGTTAAGTGGCGGATTCATGTTTTGGTATGTTCTCGTTAGGATTACTCGCCTTGATATCTCTAGAAAATGGAACCACTTCGGTCCAGGTCCCGGGATACAGTAAACTGATCCTGCGCAGTCCTATTGACCCTATGAACTGGCAGATCGCCTGAAACAGAAAAAAAGCCCCCCCCAAAAAATCAAAATATTAATCTAAGTTTCGTTGGCTTTTTAAAATTTATGATGTTTTGTCATAAATTTAAAAAGTAGTCAGAGTTTTCTAATTTTTCCTTAAAATTTTGATAAAGACTTAGTTGTGGCTAGTTAAATTTGTATTTTTTTAAAATATATACAGCGTGTCCCACGCAGTTCTTGCCATATGGGAAAATTTTTTACTGACAGTCGAAACAAAATCATTTTGATGTAGAAAAGTTCTGCTTATTTAAAAACTAAAAATCCCTATGCAAAAAGTTTAAAAATACCAGCAGGATACAGAGTAGCGACAAAAACGTAAAATTTATCCAAGACTAAAGTACCCTTATTTTGCAATATTCAAAGAAAAGTTATTTAAAGGAATTATTTAGAATTAATTTTTATATCTAATTACGAAATCACAGCCACCTACGAAAAAAAGGGTATTTTTTATTTTACATTAAAACATTTGGTCAAAAATTAACAAAGGTAATTATCGGACCTGAAGGTAACTATGCCAATAATAACTGACATAAACACTGGCATTATTTCTAGTCAGAAGTACAGTTATAAATTCAGTTTATCCATTTATCATTTTGATTTATTATGCCTCCAAAACTAACCACGGAACAGAAGATTGAAATTGTTTTAATTGTGGGTGACAACTACAAAACCTTTAGAGAAGCCGCTGAGAATTTCAATGAAAGGCATCCTGAAATATCTGTATCTCATCAAACTGTTGGACACATAATGGCAAAATTTAAAGGTAGTGGAAGTGTAGAAAACAGATTCAATAAAAAAATCAAGTTCAGGTCGAAGATGATGAAGATTTTGACTTGCAAATTATCCAAGCCGTTGTTGAAAATCCCAAGATTTCCTTGAGAAATATGGAAAAAGTACTTCCTGGAAATGAAAGACGCTCAGTCTGTAAATCTACTGCTGGAAGAGTTCTTAAAGCAAATCATTTTCATCCCTATAAACCCATCTTTGTCCACACATTGCATCCTGGAGACTTTGATTTTCGGTTTGATTTTTCAGCTTGGTATCAAGGTATGCATGAAGACGACCCGTATCTTTATAGAAAAATAATTTTTTTCTGACGAAGCTTGTTTTACGTCAAACGGAGTTGTTAGCTCCCAGAATTATCGATGGTGGAGTACAGCTAACCCGCGGTTTGTTATCCAGTGTCAGGATCAGTTTTCTTTTAAGACAAATGTGTGGTGCGGAATTTTAGATAATCAACTGATAGGCCCATTTTCTTCCGGGGTCGGATGTTTACCTTCATTTTTGGGAAATCAGTTCTCTGACTTTATTAATGGCCTTCCACGTGACATTAGAAATACTTTGTGGTATCAGCATGATGGTGCGCCATGCCATAGTTCTCGAGCTGTTAACGAGTTTCTTCAGGAAATGTTCCAGGGGCGTTGGATAGGAAGATTTTCAGAAATTCATTGGCCGGCGAGGTCACCCGACCTGAACCCACTGGATTACTTCCTTTGGGGATATTTAAAGGAAAAAGTGTATTCTCACCGACCATTTCAAAATATCGATAGCTTAGAAAGGATAATAACCCAGTGGGACACGCTGTATAGTATTATATTTTTTAAATTTTTTTGGGGGCTTTTTCCTTTTTTCTGTTTAGAGGGGTCAATACGTCTGAGCAGGCTCAGTTCGCTATACCCCGGGACCTGGACAGTAGTGGTCCCATTTTTTAGAGATATCAAAGCGAGTAATCCTAGCAAGATCATACTAAAATTATAAATTAAGAAATAATTAAACAACGAAACATTAGATTACCAACAATATCAAAAAAACATAATAAAAATATATAGAAAAGTAGTACTAGAGAATAATAGTTTATTACGGTACCAGTAGGTACCAATTTAGGATTTTAAAATTTTTTGACTTAAGAAGTGAGAGATGACCCACATTAAATATACAGCAGATGCTATTGGCCCCAAGGACAACACGGAAAAAATCGGATTTTCAAAAGCAAATCCGCTCTTTTTTTCGTAAGTTTGATCAAATTTTATCGTCAAATTCCAAATGTCGCTAAAATATCTGAATTTTTCTGGAAATTAAAGGCATCTGAAATATTTTCATAAGAAAATTGTTTAGTAAAAAAATTTTAAGTGGCTATGGTTTCTAGAAATTTTTGCGGAATTTGGGATTTGACGATAAAATTTGATCAAATTCATGAAAAAATGGAGACTTTGCTTTTAAAAACTCGATTTTTCCATGGGGGCTACTAAAAAAATCAACTATTTTTCGCAAATTCCAAAATTAATTTTTTTGTATGGATCCCATAACTCACTTTTTAGATAAAAGTTTTTTAATATCCTACAGCCGCCACTGTAAGGTACGTAAAAAATAACAGTAATTATTTGGAAATAAGGATCCTGGCTATAAGTATTCAAACATTTTTTGAGGTATGGGAGACTCTTATTTACTGTATAAATAGGTATTTGAAGGTAAAGGAGATACGTTTTTAGAGTTTTTTTTTTCAACGTTTTTTTTTAATTGGTGAATTTAGTTTTTATTCATTATTTATTATTATTAGTGTGGTTGATTAGTTCTGGTCAGTCTAGGGTTTTCATACGTCTGGATTTGCCAGGACATGTCCGGGTTTTCAAGGTGTCAACAATGCAAAATCCATTTGCATTTTAGTTTGTTAATTATTTTTAATACTACATCCCTATGACTCCGATTTGCCTATCTTTACTATGTTCTTGCCGACAGCTGCATACTATCGCTGACATAAAGAGCGTTAGGTCAATTTTTTTTTTGTGCTCGCGGTGATTTCCAATAATCGTATAGGATTTACCAAACGCTTTATTTAAATTTAGTAATCAGTTCTGTGTTTGATAGTTTGTGCTACTGTGTAATAGTTGGTTCTCTTTGAAAGGAAAAAAAAAAGTAGCCCAAAAGGTTTGGTTTAAACTGCGGCCGCCTATGCTTCCTATAATGTGCCGCTTCCCGCACGAGTCTGTAATAATAGACCATATAAAAAGCAAAGGCGGCCGACAATACAAATTTAACCTTTTTAGGTACTTTTTATGTTTTTTTTTTCTTTTCAAAGGGCACCGAATTTTCATTTTAAAAATGATCCAACTATACTAAGTAATCATTTAGTATTTTTAAACGTACAATAATACAAATGCAGTAAAATAGCTTTTATTGTTATAGAGAACTTAAAAAATATATTTTTTGAACCGTCCGGATTTGTCCCGATTTTTGGACTCATATGTCCTGGATTTGAAAAAGACCATATGAAAACCCTAGGTCAGTTAAAAAATGTGTATCTTCTGCAACCTAAAAGTAATGTTTAAACAATACTTGGATTGTATCTTAAACACATAAAAAAAAATGTTTAGATCAGTTTTGGGTGGAGTTTGTTAAACATTAAGTAATACTATTTAAAAAGACCAAATAGCTTTCTAGAAAATGACAAGGTTTTTTTATTTAAAACCAAAATCATATTGCAATCTAAAAATTTGCCATAAAAGTCAATACTATCGACTTTGGCTGTTCTGCGCTATCGGCCTCCCTTTCGTGAGCGCCGAAACGAAGCTGGCCTTGAACGAGTGCATTGCTTTGCGAGGCCTTTTTGTTTTTGGCCGGGCGGCGTTTGGCAACCAACGGTCAACAGCCCGGCCAAGGTTGCACTTGCACTAACCTATCATAATCGAAACTCGCATAACCGCCAAATTGCAGGGCCGTACCCAAGGACACATTTTTTTACTAAAGTTTTGATGGTTTATAAAATTGGGATAAAAAGTTAGTTGTATATCAATTGATATGAGGTAAGTTAAAATTGACGACATCGACGTAATAATTGAATGGATTGGTTGAAAAGGTTCTAACTTTTTCATGTAAAATAATGTTTCATAATATATTAAAAGTTTACTTAATTGAAAACTGTTTTTGTATATTTTAAACGTATGATTAAATTTATTTGGTGCAATCTAATATTTAAATAATAAAATTTACTTTTAAAACTTGAGAGTTAAAACAATGACCCATACTAAAATTATGCAAACACCAGTTGACTAAAGTTCGTCTTAGCAATAAAGACCATACTATACCTAACTATTTTTTTTTATTACATGCTTTTGTTAATTTGATATTTTTAACAAACTTTTTTAGTCTAAAGTTTGTATATTTTCTGTCAATGTAATATTTGCTTCCATCCTAACCGTCTAACAAATTTTTGTTTTACTAAATATTTGTGAAAATATTTAATTTGACGTTGCCAAAATTTTTTATACCACTATTTCTTTTTAAACAAATTAAAACTTTTACTTGCTTATACTATAATCGTTTATTAATAAAAAATCTTGTATTACTGGGGGATATTAATAAATGATTTTATGTACGTTAATATTACTAATAATAAATAAACATTTGCCAAAAAAGTAAATCAACCTACCACTTTTCTTATCTTATGACAAAAAAGGTCAAACTTACAAGCCTTTAATGGTCATAATTAAAAAAAAATGTTTCCTTGCAGTTACAACATATTTATTATTTTAAACGCAAATTTACATACATTTAATTTTAATTATATACTATATCAATTTTACACCTTTTAATTTTTTTTCATATCCCGAACCATTATTACCAAAACTATGATCCTTTATTTTTCTTTAGACTATGTTTAAAAATATTTTTCAAGCTTACATGCATGTTCATTAGAGTAAATTGGTTGTTCTTACATCAATCCAAACTTTACGCCCGCGGGCAGAAATAATATCAGTAAAAAAAAACAAGATATGGTTTTTAATAAATGTTGCTTAAGGGGGAGGGAGCGTAACGTTAATTCGTGCAAAAAAGGCACATTTTAGATTTTTTTTTAGGAAGACGCAGTTAAATTAAAGAATAACATTCAAAGAATTTTAAGTATAATCAAAGATAATACTACTACGGATAGATGGTTCATTTAAATGGGGCGCTCTGAATCAGTTCGGAGATATCAATGCTTCCGTAAATGCGAATAAAATTAAGTCGGTAACCCCTGCCTCAGCGAAACGAGGTACGAAACCATGTGCGACGTTGCCAATATCTGTCGCTTTAACCTTATTCGGAATACGAAGTAGCGAAAGCGGGCGGCTAAACGGGTTGTGTATTTTCTAGTCGCGTTTCATCACGCCAATAGTAAAGGCCTGCCGGCAACACTGTTTAACTTTCATTCAAAGATTGAAATGTATAGCGCGAAAATCTCTCGATGGACATCGGCTCGCGTTAGCCAAAGTCCAATAGGGGTATCAAAAATATAGCATTGAATGGTTTATCTTATCCGTAGTAGTATCATCTTTGGTATTTCTTTATGAAAATTATACTTAAAATTCTTTGAATATTATTCTTTAATGAAGCATTGGTCTTAATAAATAGATTTTAACTGCGTCTTCCTAAAAAAAATTCTAAAATGAGCCTTTTTTGCACGAATTAACGTTACGCTCCCGCCCCTTAAGCAACATTTATTAAAAACCATATCTTGTTTTTTTTTACTAGATATTATTTCTGCCCGCGGGCGTAAAGTATGGATTGATGTAAGAACAGCTAATTTACTCTAATGAACTTGCATGTAAGCTTGAAAAATATTTTTAAACATAGTCTAAAGAAAAATAAAGGATCATAGTTTTGGTAATAATGGTTCGGAATTGAAAAAAATTAAAAGGGTGTAAAATTGATATAGTATATAATTAAAATTAAATGTATGTAAATTTGCGGTTTAAAATAATAAATATTTTGGTAACTGCTTTAAGGAAACATTTTTTTTTTAAATTATGACCATTAAAGGCTTGTAGGTTTGACCTTTATTGTCATAAGATAAGAAAAGTGGTAAGTTGATTTACTTTTTTGGCAAATGTTTATTTATTATGAGTAATATTAACGTACACAAAATCATTTATTAATATCCCCCATTAATACAAGATTTTTTATTAATAAACGATTATAGTATAAGCAAGTAAAGCAAACAAAACACATCCCAAAAAAAAAATTAAGAAAAATTTTAATTTCCAAAATTTAATAATTATTGTAACTAACTTGGGCACTGATTGGCGATTAATGATCTCGACTCTTAACGCGCTACCTGGGCTTGCGCATTAGATGGCATCGATCATTAATCGCCCCTATGAATTCCCTTGTTGGTTAAATAGCTATACCTAATGGCTCACTGTAAATGTTTCATCAAAAACTAATCAACTATCTTTATAACCACTAAACATCTCTTGTAAAATATTAAACTTAAATGGCCTCTATCGAGTATACCCTTAAATTTTTAGGGATAAATTTATTCATAACCCCATATAACAGGCATTAAAAGCAACAAAAGGAAGTTAAATCAACTGTATTTTATGATAGGATAACCGAAACTTTTCTAAAAATCTAGATAAGACAGCCCCACAAAAAAATGTTGAGATTCGTCGGTGGGACCATTATATTCCCATGTGTTTTTCGGTGTGAAAAATTGAGGTTTGGACGCCAAAATCGCAACGGTGGTATTCTTATGTACTTGTCAATTGCTAAACCTGAATTTGAGATCGAAAAGTTTTTACCCTATTGTAATGCACTCTAGGGAGGATGGAAAATTGAGGTTTGAACGTCGGAATCGCAAAGGTGGTATTCTCAGATCTTTGTCAACGCTGGATCTGAATTGTGATCTAACCAAAACACAATTTTACAACCATCTCTAGGGGTAGTTTTGGTCTTAGGGGGTGAATTTAATTAGGAAAAACTTTTCGACCACAAATTCGGATCTAGCGATAAAAAGTACAATAAAATACCATGCTTGGGACCAATTCCTAGACGTGTAGAGCCTTTTCTGAGGCCAGATTCAGATTCAGCGTCGAAAAATACATGGGAATGTCATGGTCTGATTTGCGGATCTCGATATTTTTTTTTGGGACTGTGTAATTAATAAAATACCTAAATTTTTGTTGTAGGTTATTTTTCTTTTTATTTTTTCTATAATTAAAATAAGTCGTTTTAAAAAATTGCACTTTTAATAAAAGATAATTATACAAAAACTGAAAATATTTGAAAATTATTGTATTCTAGTGTTTGAGTCATTACAGATACCACATGTTGTGTTTATTTTCCTTTTTATCGTCCTACAAGGAAAATACTATCAATGATTTAACATGCATATTATTCATTAATAAAGAAATAGTCATTAAAACAGAATACGTTACCATACTATTATCCACGTGGTATATTTACCTGTCGGTTTATATAAATCCGTGAGTCTTACATAAGCTCGTGGAACATGTATTCTCGAAATATTAATTTTACAGCTTCAGGGAAAAACTCACTAAAACCAACACGTGGGTTTTCTAAGTGGGAAACATAAATGGCATATTCGATTAACCTATTATTTTGTAAAATTAGGTACAAAACGGAATACAAAGACCTTAAAGAAGGTAACATTAAAAAATACTTAGCGTATTTAGTGTTGTAAATGGAAATATTTTCACTGAAATATTTCAATGGATATGGAAACATTGGTGATTTTGAACGTGTCTCGCAAATATTGGAAAAACAATAAAAACGCGTTTTAAACCATTTAAAACAAAGGTTTTTATATATTTCCTATGCTTTGGTGCAGTACAATTTTCACACTAGATAAATAATTTTCCAAAAAGTTCGTATATTATTACAATTATAAATAATAAATTCTCGAACTGAGGATTCGCCGATTATTGTCTGCTAAAAGAAGTTGAATTGCACTTCCATGTAAAAGCATTAATGCTAAGTATAATATTGAAGGTGTTAATGACATCGATAAAGATATGCGTCTTGATCAAGTTGATCAATTTGTGTCTTGTGGTCGTGTGTTTACTTTTTTAGAAATGTCACAATTTTTTTTTTAATTTTTTAATACTTGAACTTTTAATGTAAATATTAATGTTTTTTGCGTTTCAACTTTTGAATGACAATCCCACTCATATAAATAACCTGATTAAAAATGACAAAAATTAAAATTTGCAAAGGAACAAAAGAAAATGTAGCTAGCTAAAAATCGATAATTTTATCTGTCAATAGTGTCGTCAATCGTTACCTTTTTAGCGTAGTTGAAAAATTATTATTTTGGTTTCAAATTCGTTTTATTCGCGAAATGGTCTTACCAAATACCATTATTTGTGCTCAGATTTGAGCCGGATATTTTTTGCCCGGTTTTAAATACTTGCTTTCGGAAATTTACCTCATCTCGTTTCTTAAAATTTTGTAAAAACAGGTTTCTTTAAATTTCCAAAAGCAAGTACTATTCGAAAACAAGCAAAAATATCCGGCCAAATCTAAGCGCTTATGGTATCACCTATAATAATATTATTTCATAAAGTATTTAGTTTTATTAAGTTTTGCGATTTTTATTTTTACATTTTCCAATATATTTAATATTTTCATACATTTTCAATGTTTCCTGATATATTTCCAGAAATATTTCGTAATATATATATTTGGAAATTTTCCATCACTAAGTGTATTGTTGTAAGAAATATAGACTTTTAGCCCTAAAATACAAATATACCTGTATGTAGTAAGCGGCTTAAAAAGTGATCTTTTATCGAAAATATTGGCATAATCGAAAACATCCCAAAGTCCTAGAGTTCTAGTTATAGATCATTCTATCCACCAACGATACCAGCGTTCGGCTATTACGATATAAGATCAAAAGATATAGATAAAGAAGTGGGGTTAACCTTAAGGTGTGTTACGTCAAGAACAGCAATCCTAAATAACTGTCTTACGTCAAATATGTGTCAAAACGAACCTATATACCAAGTTTACAGAACACACACACACTGGCACTCAGATAAAGCAACTGCTCACTTAGAAAACTTGTGGCAAAAGAAGTTTCGTTGGCCGAGACATTCCTCTCATCTGACGGTCCCAGATTTTTTATTATGAGTATATTTCAGTGAGCTAAAGTACAAAATGCATCCGAAAATTGGAATGTTACTTTGCAAGAGGTTATTGAAAGTGTCATACAAAAAACTTGCTTTTGTAAAGAGGAAAATGATGATCATAAATTGTATTAATCTATCTTGTTCAGGTTAAAAAAATCTTTCAATTATATTTTATATTGGTAATACTTACCTTTTAAAATAATTTCAAGTAAAAAAGATATATTTTTTTGAATAGAAAATGACTTTTGGCCCACCCTGTGTAGGAATTTATTCTGTAACAAATAACGTAACTAAAAAATAATTCATTCCGCACCATATAATATATAAATACTTTTAAATTTTTGTGTGACGCATAATTTTGGCATCATAGCCTCGTTAACGTCCTTGACCTGCCCTCACAAAATTTCAATTTTAGATGTAATTACAATCTTAAAATAAACTATTGTTTATTTTTGTCTGTTTTCCTTTATTTTTGATGGATGTATCATACTTTGCAAGATGGAAAACGGATAATTAATAATAATGTAGACCATAAACACAAAGCTGATTGTTTTCAAGGCTTTTTATTTAATTTTTAAACATTTTATTTTTTTAATATAAATAAGTGGGTCAAATGCAAAGCGTCACTTAACAACTTTTTTCCAAAAATTAAATTAAGCGCAGTCATGAAGATTAATTAATAAACTAAAAAAATGGCAAAAATATATAAGTGCGTGTCCCTAAAAATGTTTTTTAAGAACACACCTTTGTACTTCTTTGCCAAAAAGTTTTTTTTATAACAATACATTTTAAATCAGTGACTCTAGGGTTTTGAATTTTTTTTATATAAAAAGTGAGACGTGGGACCCAGATTAAATATACAGTAGATACTATTTGCTCCAAGGGAAACACTTAGTAATGAAAATTTTCATTTTGAAATTTGAGAAAGGTCGTTGATTTTCTTGATGGGCTCTTAAAGAATTTTAAAAGCGATCCTCAATTTCTTATATATATATATATATATATATATATATATATATATATATATATATATATATATATATATATATATATATATATATATATATTATATATATTTTAATTTAATAATTTTATATAATTTTTTTTTTTAATAATTTGGCATTTGGCATTAAATTTGCATAAATTTTACGAAAAAAAGAATTTGCTTTTGAGAGTTTTATTTTGGAAGCGCTGCAAAAAAAACACTTTTGTTCGCAAATTCCAAACTGAAAAACACTTTTTTTCGCAAATTTCAAACTGAAAATTTTTTTTACCAAAATGTTCCCCCTGAGGCCAATAGCATCTGGTAAAGATCGAACGCTGTTAGAACAGCACTGATACGTCACGGTTTTATATCAGTTTGCCATATGAGATTCGATATTTATTTGATCTCTATATATTTGATGTGGGTACCATGTCTCACCTTTTAGATAAAAATTTTTGAAAAATCTAGAGCTGCTACTATTTTACATTTAATTCAATTTTTGGAAACAAGTCAGGGGGTACCTTTGTATCTAACTTAAGCATCTAGTCAAAATTTCTCTTATTTTGCCTATTTTTTAAAAGAAAGTGGTGGAGAAAAATCAATTATCTTTTTTTAAAGTAAATATTAATTGATTCGGTTTGGCTTACAATTAATTGAATTTATTATTATAGCATATTAACTTAGTTATTGCTTTTCTATCCGTTGACGTATGACGTCTTTACTGGTTTTCGTTTTCCAAGTTCACTTCATTGTTTAACGGCCGAGTGATGATCGCGTTGTTAAATTTAGCAACAGACTTAGCAATTGTTAAAAGTTAACAACGGTTTAGAATGTTTAACAAAACGTCATTGTCAGTGTTATTCAATGATGTTAGTAGGCAACCTGTCAAAATCTGACATTTTGTTAAACATTCTAAACCGTTGTTAACTTTTAACAATTGCTAAGTCCATTGCTAAATTTAACAACGCGATCATCACTCGGCCGTAAATGTTTAATCCTTTATTATTAACATTATTTTTTTAACGTCGTATTAAATATTATTACATGTCGTATGGTTCTTTACATGTCTTATTATCTCTTTTATATATCTTCGTTCTTGATATGTAGGCATTAACAATATTTTCTCTTTTTGATCTTGTCTTGTTTCGTTACTAAATGTTTTCGACAGATGCACACGTCAAATGTAGAACTCGTTTTTTTCACACTTATTTTTAAAAGGTGGTGAAGATGTATGAGTTGCGATTAAGCACCACGGTTCGAGTGCAGGGCTGTTCGTCAATAACCAATAATTAATAATCTTATTAAATATGCCTACGTCCGTCATACTTTGTTGCTTTATGACAAACAACACGTTAAGCCGTGTTTACACCAAAGTCTTCCACTAAGTTTTCCACAAGTTGCGGCAATTTGTTGCTTTTTCTACAAAATACAGCAACTTTTTCTGTCTTCCACTTGTGGAGAGACAAATCTTCCACTAAATTTTGGTTGCCCACGGAGTGTCGGTAAAGATCAAACAAAGTTGAAAACTAACACTGGAAGATTTGTTGCTGCGCGCTTTGCGCAAGCAACTAGTAGAAAACTAGTGGAGAACTAGAGAACTACTGCCTAAACCTTTTTCGCCAATTCTTTGGCAACAAGTTTTCCACCTGTTTCTCTAAATTTGAAAAAAGCAGCTTTTAGTATTCTACAAAAAATCTTCCACTTGTTGCTCTAATTGGAGAAGAGCAACTTTTAATTGACAACTTTTAGTTTCCTACAAACAATCTTTTGTCGTCAACCTTGGTGTAAACGCGCCTTTAGGTTAAAAAGTCTAGGCAACGTACTAAGACTATCACCACGGATGTTAGTACTTTTAGTCTTGCTTGACTATCATTTAAATAAATATACATTTACATCATTTAGAAAAAAAATAGGGGTATTTCTTTATGGTGCTGGAATTATAGAAGCGGAGTTAAAGACTCAGGCAAACAAACACTACGTCCGAGCTATATGTCTACCTTATAATCTACGACCAAAATATCTCGAGCCGGTAGTCCTGTTGGTGGTCACGAATTTCACCTCGTGTAAAGAAAGCTCTTATCTTACGTTGTTGTAGTTCTTTTAATATAAATAAATGTACTGTATCAATATCTTTCCCCCGTTAAAATAAGATCATACGTTTGATGGGTGACCATAGGCGAACACCGCGTATTGTGTATGTAGAACACATTTTATCGGGGTACAGTCCACGAAGGCTGATGCCCAAGTACTAACGTACCGTGGGTGTCTTAAAAGTAGTGAGAGGAAGTTTGCTCTCACAGTACTTAAATATTTGGAGACTGGAAGGAGAAGGAAAAACTTCTGCGGGTAGCAAGTTCAAAAGTCTGGACACTCTGGGGATGAAGGAACGAAGAAAGCGGGCCTCTCTTGTTGAACTGCAAAATGATGCATAAAAGTTGCACCACGTGTAGCTCTGTTGGAAGCTGTCAGAGGGGAAATTATACTGGCCAACTCCCCTGGTCAGAAGCTGTAGAAATACTTATAGAAGAGCGACACATTCCCTAAAGCTCGACGGTGGGCAAGAGGAGGAAGCCTTTCTGTAAGCGTGATGTCATTAATAAGACGAACGGCTTTTCTTTAAATGGAGTCCAGAATGCTTTGGTTCGGATTTCATGTAATTTTGAAGAAAATTATCCAGGCGTTCGGGGGGGGTAACACAGAACGTCCGCGTTGTCTAAAAGGGCCGTGAAATGCTATACCTGCATGTTTTGGTATAGTCTGTCTCAAAGTATACCGTGTTAGCTCTTGCCTTCATTTATGGATTATACCTGCCGACAGCAATAAAACTGCGGATCGGTAGGTATTAGAGGACAGAACATTAGGGACGGACTTTAATAATATCAAAATGTATACTATTTTGTTTCTTTAGTAATGTATCAGTATTCACTAGGATATTTTTATTGGAAAAGTAGGCTTTGAGAGTTTATTAAAATTGTTGACAGTTGTCAAAATGCCGCGTTGGTTAACGAACATGCATTTTTGTCAAAAATTTATTGAATATAATTCATTATAGCGTTCAAAGTGTTTTCAGTCTTAATGACCGACAGTGTCCAGCTGAAGACATTACAGTTTGATTCGTAATGGAGGACTGGAGGATCCGTTTTGACAAAAGTCAAGGGCGCCAATCTGCTGAATGCATGAACGAAGACAGAGTTAGAAATGCAATTTCCAGCTCCCAAAATCTGTTGTTAAACATTACTTGTTTTAAATTTATAACTGGCGAATTAAGAAGAAGTTAAAAATGAATTTTCTCATACAGATGCAACTGTTCAAGAAATAAAAACAAATTTGCCATAAATCCAGCTATTTCTAGGAGTTCTTCAAAATGTACTAGAAAATTATGAACAGTTGAAGAATGTTGAAGAGGGTGGCGGTCATTTGGACACCATATTCAGCAAATAAACTCCATCTTTCTTTTATAAGAATAGTTCCTTTGTTTTTTTTAAAGTTAAGTAAATTTTATAAGCAATTTAAAGGTTGTTCATTTTGGGACCGTATAAAGATATTTTTATTTAGGTAGTAATCTAAGTTACATTAAGAAATAAATATCAAAGTTTATTGAACTGCATATTGAATTAATTACAATGGATTTATGTTTTTTGGATTGAAATGAAGGCTCAATTTATAATGTGCTGTATGATTTTCAGCTCTCAGACGGATGTTGATAAATTTTTATCGTTTATACACTGGGACTTAATAGTAACATTTTCTGCTCTGATTTGGAATTTCTTGGTTCCATAAAGACCTAAGGGTTTAAACATCAGTATCGAATAAAGTGTCTCACCTGTTCCCAAATTATCACATAAATATTGTTCTTAAATGTATATGAATTTAGATTCAAAAGATGCATTTTTTTTGTAACTGAATTCAAAAAATATCATTTTCTGAAATATCCAGATTTCAGTTTTTGAACTTATGAAGCTATGCTTTTGTAGACGGCTGTATACGTTATCCATGCAAACACTGTTTTTGGAATTTTAAGATTTGAAACAGTTTCAAAGTTCGCTCTTGATCCGAAATTAAGCTAAATCCAATATTTCTGCAGACACAGCAACAGTTTGGACAAACCGTCTTCGAACCACGTGTTTATGGTAATGCATTTCTTTTTAGGTGCTGTCACAGTTTGACTGAATCAACCCATCCTTTGGATACTGTGTCGTGTGTATCGAACCATGTTTCATCACGGTAAATTATGGATCTGTTTTCTATCCTAAATCTTTCAATTTCTTGAAGGTAATTAAACCTCCTGTGCGATTCCTTTCCTACTTGTCTTTTGTCTATTTTGCGGTATTTAAATCCCATTTTACAAACAACTCTATGGGGGGTGGCACGGCCAATATTTATATTGGTTTCGTCTTCGTCTAGCTTCTTTTTCAGTTTATCCAAGGTAGGAATAACTCCGCTTTCATAAAGACAATATTTTCCTTCTTATTAGGTCCTGATCGCTATTGTCTATACGGTGAGATTGAAAATCACTACGTTTTCTTCTTTTTCTCAATTCTTCACTAATAATAATATCACTTATCGATGATATCGGAGTTTTTGTAAGTAGACAGGTTACTTTTAAAGCTTCTTGTTTAATTAAACCTCTACTGATTAAAGTTTCATACACATTTTTCACAACCTGTTTTGCATCTAATGACAAATGATTTTGACGCGACATAGTTATATTCTCGTAAAACAACTTTTTCGAAACGCACAGTAAAAACGGTTATTCAACACTGCCACTAAAATATTAGCCAAAATATTTATATGCCTAATGGTTAATACTCAAGAAATACCTGGCTCACCCCTGCCCTTATGAACAAATGGGTTTACCCAATAACAATAGGTAATAAAATCGTTAAAGGTTTATTGGGGTATGGTCCGTCAAAAGCCATAACGATATACTTTAAGACAGACTATACCATATTGCAAATTAGGGATTGGTATAGAGGCCGAGAACTGTACAGTGTCAAGTATCAAAAGTTGTCCGCGCTTGAATTGTTTCATTACTCGGACAATAATGTAATTTTTTTAATCATTCAAAGTTCTTTGGAATCGGAAAACCCGTACTTATCATTGCATATGAGTTTGGGTTCATTTTGATTTTTCTAGAATATTAAAAATAGCGGTCAAAGATTTTTTTTACAATATTATCTCATTAATTTATTGATATTTAAAAAAAAATGGTTTGTTATTACCATTTCTTTTTTATAATGCGACCTTAGCAAGTGTGATGACCCCAGAAAATTTTCTTTGCCATCTTCCTTGCGTTTTCATTAAAAATTGTTTTGTCCATCTGCATTTTTTAGCCGTTTTCGGCTATCTCTCCAGTGTGGAATGTTATGGATTTTTCGACTGTCGTTTTTGCGAAAAAAATGGTAAGGACCATTTTTGTAGATTTCGAGGTGATGTTCATTTTTTAACTAAACAAAAATTCTTTAGTTTGCATATTTTGGCAGATATTCGCGGGAAACTTATTTTTGGGACTTTGGGGGCCATTTTCAGCGGGTTTCCTCGTCAGAATCGTGATAAACTTTTTCTCGCTCGAAACCACCCGAGAAGACCTAAGAATTTCGCCACAAATGAAAACTGAACAGATATATTTACAGCTTTGGGTACTTTCAGGTCTCCAGTTACTGGACTAAAATTTTACTATCAGATCCCAAATTTCGCAAAAATATCTATATTTTCGTTGAAATTAGTGGCATCTAAAATATTAATTAAACTAAATAAGCAGATTTTTAGGTAAAATAAAGAATAATTTTGCAAAATTTCGGGTTTGACGATATCGCAATGACAAAAAAACTGCTTTTAAAACTTATTTTTTATCCTGGAGGGCGTCAAAAAAACTTTTATTTGCTTATTTCAAAATATTTTTTTTATCAAAGTGTTTCCCTTGACGCCAATAGCTTCTGGTATATATTTGGTGCTGGTTTTATGTGTTACCTTTTAGCTAAAAAAAAAATTGAAAATCCTGGAGCTGCCACTAATTGATATGTTATCGTAACTGTTACAATATTAAAAAAACTTCCAAAAATATTAATTATGTCTTAACTTCCTGCAAAATTACACTAGAAATTTTTTGGCATTTAAAATGTAAAATATTTCCAAATGTTTACTTAGGATGTTTTTACTTTATCGCTTAAAATAGTAATTTTTTTCTCGATCTTGAATATTTTAAGATAATTTTCTTTCACTTGCGAATTTTTAAAATATTTGCGATTTCGAAAAAATTCTAATAGTAATTTAAGCACTAGGGTTATAATAAGTGACTGTTGTTAACTGATATTTTTGTTAGGCTTACGATGTGTTTCTTGCTTGCTTACGCATATTAACATCTTTACTTGTCGATACTAAGATTGGTTGGTTTGGATTTACTTGACGAGATGGCGCTAGTTGCTTCTAATGTTCAGCTGTATTAGATTATAGTTATTTTTAAGGTAACAGTTTCGCTGTCAAGGGTGTCTACGGCTTACATTCGGTGTGACCATCCCCAACAAGGGTGAAACACGTGTTATCGAGTTGGCTGGACACGGGGTAATTCATTCATTTGGAGGCCTCGTAATTTTAAAGCAACCAAGCTTAGTAGTCATAGGTACCTACCAGGATCTTTATGAAAAAAGTTACATTTATGTTTTGGTTAGTTCTGGTTAGTTGGGATTCACAAGTGAGTGGTGGGAGCATTTTGGGAAAACAACTTCTCCGGTTCTTCTCATCTAAATTGTAATAATCTGGAGAAGGACCGTTGTTAGCTTAAAGACCCTTTTTTTGGTTTTTAAGTAATATTTCGGTTGAATTTTGTTTATTATTAAATTTAAGTAAGTAGAGCTCTTTTTACACAGAAATTAAAAAAAAAAACAAATTTTTAAGATAGCCCACAAACAAAAAAATATAATAGTTTTTAAGTTACTGAGATTTTTCGAATATCCCAATATTTTTTTAAAAATGAATTTAAGTTTAATACGCTCTCAATATTTTGGTATATATCTCTTTAAGACATGTTGTACATTATATGATGATACTAATGAGAATTCAGAAAATACACATCCGTTAATAGCTTTTAATTTACAAACCAATTACATACGATAACACAGCATTATTTTTTTTTATCAAGTTTAAAAGGGTGTTTACCAGACGCACTATTTTGGGATCATGGCCCCGTTAAAGTCCCTGACCTAGCCTCACGAAATTTCAATTGTCTGGCGTGTTGCCGTATATTTTAACAATCGGCTGGTTGGCTCCTCCGTTTATTTTTGGCCACCTTCGGGTCTTTGTTTCGGCAGCCATGCTGAGAATGCCATGGGCAAATATTCTACAAGTCAGTGGTCATCAGGGATCAGTGGTGTATCGAAGAGAAAAATAATAAAGATGTGTTCTTTATGGTTATTTAAATTTAAATTAAAAATTTTCGATGATTTTTTAATTTTAATGTCCTAAAATAAGTAAACATTTAATTTTTTCTACAATTTTTAATTTGTTTAATATTTCATCTGAATTTCCACCTATGCAATTTCTGTGTGAGGCACTACTTATATTTTAAACAATGAGCTGTTAGGTTAACTGGAGAAAGCATCGATTTGGCATAAGCGTGGCATCATAAACGCACATTCTAAGGTTCTGGCCTAGCGATGAATGAACCTCTGAACTCAAACAATAAAATCCACCAAAACCCGGGAAAATGATTACTACATTTACTATTTTGTCGTGGCTGCCAAGCATCTTTCTGTTTCATTTACTTGATAGTATATTATAATTAAATTTTACTTAATTTGTTCTTAAAATTACATCAAATTAAGCTCTACTATTGTATTTTAAACTGTGACTAATATTTGTTATATTTATTACTATAAAGTATTACACAGAAAAGTAATGATGTTAAAATACTTTTTTGTTTTTGGGCAACTACTAATAAAGGCGCAACAACGTGACAACAGTGCATTTTTCATAGAGGCCTACTTCGGCCAACGACTAGTAGTCGTTGTACTTCGGCTTCGCTCGACAGATGACACATTCAATATGGCGTTTTAGTAGGAATGTTTCTTGTTGTTTTTGGGTTATTTTTGTCAGAATTGTGTAAATTTTAGTTTTGTGTAAGTACTTTTAATAAATTAAAATGGTAAGGCAGTGCCAAGTGTGAAAAGTGACGGATATGATTCCTAGATTTGATAATTCAGGAATCATATCACAATCAGAATCACAAGTAAGTACAAACTATGCTTGTACCATTCTATCGCCAATAATAAACACAAACATGTTGGGCGCAGCTTTCGATTGCATTTATGAATGAAATGCCTTCTCTATATTTGCTGTCAGCTCATTGATTTTAAGCCTTGGTGTTGTCAGGCCCCATCTAATATTTCCAGTAGATAGTTTGACATTTTTCACAGTTGTTGCGTAAAAAAAAATTGATGCTGTGTAGTGATGCAAAATTCCCGGAAATAATATTTGGAAATATTTCTGAAAATATATCAAACTTTGCAATATATGGAAATATTAAAAATATATAAAATAAAAAATAATCAAAAATCCAAAAATATTTAATGATAGTTTGTCACAGGTAATTCCATAAATGGTGAGATTTGGCCGGATATTCACGAGAGCTTAGCTCGAGTGATTTTGAGAAACGAGTTAAATTGCCGAAGAAGTCAAAATCAGGAAATAGTATTTGGCTTAAAATCTAAGTACGAATGGTATTTGGTAAGACAATTGCGCGAACGAAACAAAGTTAAAAGCAAAATATTAAATAATCAACGATATAAAATAGAGTGGCTATTGAGGCATGGACGACACGATTGATAGAACCGTAAACTTACCGATTTTTTTAGCCAGTAACTTTTTCCCTTTTATCGGATAGTTAATTTTAAATATGACATATTAAATGAGGTTATTTATACTGAAAAGTTAAGCATTAATAACACAAAGAAAAGAGGGAAATTTTTAAAAAAGTAATTTTACACGACCACGAAACACAAGTTGTGCAACTCGATCAAGAGGCATATCTAAAGCGATATTATCCGCACCTTGAATATTGAATTCAGCATCAATGCCGTCTTCAAGGGGTGCAATTAAACTTCTTCTAAAGCAAGCAATAGCCAACGAGCAATAATCGGTAAATACCCGAGATCGAGATTACGTACTTTTTCGAAAATTATTTTTCTTATGTAAAATTTGTACTGCACAAAAGTAAAAGAAATATATAGAAATTCTTGTTTTAATGGTTTAAAACATATTCTTATTTTTTTTCGATATTTCCAAAATTTCCATTTCCACACTAATGCTGTGGGAACTAATAAGGCAAGATCGCTATACGACATAGTGTTAAGTGTTAATTTCCCCAGATTAAATATAATATGGTATTTTTTTATTTGGCCGTAAAAAAGGTTTGTTCTTATTTGAACCTACAAATGCTGTTTTTTCTTTGGAAAGACTGGTCACGTGGTAACACTGCCTTTAAAAAATCGTGAAAGAATGAATTTTGAATGACCCATAAACAACCAATTGTTTGCAAAGTTTTAGGTGAAATAAGGAAAAAGCACTGTTCGAATGTTCTTTATTATCAGAATCAAATTAATTGGTCATCTGATGTATACTCTAGATTTGTTACCAAATGACTTCTTTTTGCTTCCACATATTAAGCAAAAATTGCATGGACAATGACTATTCTTGGCAGAAGAGGTGTTAAGAGAAAACAAAAAATGTTTTGACAAGTGGTTCGAATGCATACAAAAGTGTATAGATATTAATGAGAAATATTTTGAAAAATAATACAGTAATTTTTAATGACAAATTACTGTTTTTTTATTTTTGGCTCAAAATATAAATGGAGCCCCTTCACTAGAAGATGTTAGCAGAATAAAATTTAAAGGTATGTACACACCGAAAAAACAAACAAGAACAAACATTCGTTCTTGTTCACCTTGTTTGTATGTGTTCTTTGTTTATTGTTCGCGTCTTTTTGTCTACATAGCGCAACTAAATATTTGTTCACTCTTGTTCGACTAGTTGGAAAAGTTATGGATGACGACGAACAAAATGTATTTCTCTCTAGGTATGTACACACCGAAAAAACAAACAAAAACAAACATTCGTTTTTGTTCACTTTGTTTGTATATATAAATAGAGCCCATTCACTAGAAGATGTTGGCAGAATAAAATTTAAAGGTATGTACACACCGAAAATACAAACAAGAACAAACATTTGTTCTTGTTCACCTTGTTTGTATGTGTTCTTTGTTTATTGTTCGCGTTTTTTTTCTACATAGCGCAACCAAATATTTGTTCACTCTTGTTCGACTAGTTGGAAAAGGAATGGATGACGACGAACAAAATGTATTTCTCTCTAGGTATGTACACACCGAAAAAACAAACAAAAACAAACATTCGTTTTTGTTCACTTTGTTTGTATATATAAATAGAGCCTCTTCACTAGAAGATGTTAGCAGAATAAAATTTAAAGGGGTAGGTACACACCATAGATAACCTAACTTTAGATATATAATGACTAATCGCATTTATGGCAAGTTTACGACCTCGCGCACTAAACAAACGATAGTGTCATTAAGCATGCGTATTTAAAAAGCAGGACCAGTTCCGGACTTAGAAATTTGTATGTCATTAATTAATTTATATTTATAAAATATATTTTTTATATATTTAGATACTAAATTCTTTTATTTTGCGTTTCTATACATATATAAATTATATTAGGTAGTAATATAAACCATGAGTTAACAAAATTAATATTGCAAAATATAAATAGAAAAAATAGGGGCTAATAAAAGATAGGGTTAATTTCAAGACCCAGTTTTTGTACCGCCTTAAAATGGTTTGGAAACTGTTAGAATTTATTAAACGCGTGACTGTCGACTTTACACGGTTTTATGTCAGTCCAAAAACGACGAAGTTTGAACGCTTTCTATATATTTAAAGGGTTTTGCTTTCCTTGGGGATCAGTAAAGGGATGCAATAAACGGGTTTTTGCGAGATTGGAACAGACTTATAAACAAAATGTTTATACAAATAACGTTAACTCTTTTCCTGCTTACACTTATGTTTTCGATAGCGATAAAAGGATATTCTAAACATCTTAAATGTATTTATACAAAACGAGCATTTATTTACTAGAGGCAGCCTTGCCGTTTGGCAGTGCGAAAGAAAAAATAATCATAGGATAAACATTTCTCCGTGGCTCCAACCATAGTGTCGATAGTGCCGAGAGACCGACAAATCAGCACGCAGAGCGGGGTATATATATTCTTTTCACCGACCAATGATCACGTTGGAGGGAGAAAAAGGTTATACTGCTATTCTTTCTTTCTTGCACAAATGATCGTTTTCCAAGCGGCAAGAGTGCCTCTAGTAGGTATATGCTCCAAGGGAATATGTTTTATGTTGTAATCATACTTACTGACTTTTTAGATTAATGCAATACATTTTTTGTTCAGATTTTTTTAATCCGAAATAAATAATTATAGTGATTTTTTTTCAGTTATGATTGTGTTACATAGATGAAACAAAAAGTTAATTCTTAGATAAGCCACAAGAGTCATGTTCAGTCGTATTCGCCATTTTTTATTATTATTAACTACAACGCATCAGTTGTGAACCAGTACAAAAATTTGTGGCTTTCCATAGCTGTAACATTCAGAAGAACTAGAGGAATTTAAGGAGTTGACAATGGATAATATGTTTATTTTTGATTAAGAACAACATCTAAACAAACCAATGTGTTTCACTGGTTCAAAAAACCAGTAATTGTGGTTTTTTTAACCAGTGTAATATATATTTTGTTTAAGTCATCAATTAACGAAGTACGGAACTGGCCGGCGACGAATTTGTAAATAAAATCGATCTGCTAGTCCGTTCTGCGCATGATTTAGGACCCTAAGAGATGACTAGAGCCACGGCGCACGGACACATTTTTTCGCCCATAAAATCTCACTTTTGAACCGCGCATCTGATACCCTTTACCGGTCCATATTGAGGTCAATGGTACACACCGAAAATACAAACAAGAACAAACATTCGTTCTTGTTCACTTTGTTTGTATGTGTCATTGTTTATTGTTCGCTTTTTCTGTCTACATAGCGCAACTAAATATTTATTTACTATTGTTCGACTAGATGGATTAGTTATGAATGACCATAAAAACAAAAATTATTTTTTATGTACTGACGTCTACTCGAACATGTTGGAACAAGAACAAAAAAACGTTTGTTCGCCTTTTTCACCGTCTACACTGAAGAAAAAGTTTGTTTGCTGATGTTTGTTCTTGTTTGTTTTTTGGGTGTGTACATACCTGACGTCTACTCGAACATGTATGAACAAGAACAAACGAACGTTTGATCGCGTTTTCCCTGTCTACACCGAAGAAAAACGTTTGTTCGCTGATGTTTGTTCTTGTTTGTTTTTTCAGTGGATACATACCTTAAGATAAATATTTACAGGTTATGCATGACCAAAAATATATTTCTTTTCGGTATTAAATGCACTACCAAAATGATGGAGGACAAAAATGTTAGAAAATAGGTCGAAATATACTTTATTATTTTTGTCATTGGTTTCTTAAATTATGTTTAACAATAGATTTACCGTCTTTGCTTTTTCTTTACCTCGTATAATAGCTTTGCCCGTATAATTTGCTTTCGTATTTATAAATTAACGTTAAAATTTTATATTTAAACACTTTTAATAGCACAAAAACTTACCTTGCTTTTTACGTACACCAATTATAATATTAATTTCCTAAATGACAAAAACCTTATAAGTCTTAATAAGATACCTCCGTGTATCAAGATTCACGGAAGGCAATCATTTTATAGGAAGGAAATGCTAATCCTCCGCCTCTGAGCGATAAGATTGTATTCTCACACATTAATTAGCATGTTTAACAATATAAATATAGACAGTTAGCAAACAATAATCACCTTTACCTTTAAACTGCTTTATTTAAACAAGAAAGATAATCTGACCGTGATCCATGGTAAAAGCTGTATAGTCAAAGTCAATTAAATATCTTTGTGCCACTTTAAACATGATGAAATAATATTACTGAGGTAATAAAGTAATTAATTTAATTTATGATTTATAAATATGTTACTAACACTAAGTAAAAGACATAAAAAAAATGTAGGCTAAAATAAATATCCATTAAATAATGAAAGAAAATCTACCACTTATAAAATTAGTTTCAATATTTGACAATTTTTAAATAAATCTAATAACTTTACGAGTTAAAAAATAAATAATTATCTTTTATTTTTTTAACAGAAACGGTAATTGTATCCATGGTAAGCTAAAGAGTCAAAGTCAACCAAATATGTTTGTACCACTTCCAATATGATAAAATAACATGATTCTAGCTGTAGAGTAATTAATTTAGTTTTTAAGTAGTTTTTAAAAGTAAATTTAAATTCATAAAAACTTAGACTAAAATAAATATATCAATTAATAAAAAAAAATCTGTCATTTATTAAATTAAATGTCTTCGTGCCACTTTCATCATGATGACATAATATGATTGTGGTAATGTAATTAATTTAATTTATCCTTTAATATCTTTTTAGAACTTTATTAAAATTCATAAAAAACTTAGACTGAAATAAATAAATAATTTATTAAAATAACATTTATCAATTATTAAATTAGTCCCAATATTTAACAAATCTAAGCTAAGTCTATTAATTTTGACAGCTGGGAAACAATAATTACCTTTTTTTCTAATAAGAATGATAATCTGTTCGTAGTCCATGGTAAAAGCTAAAAAGTCAAAATTAACTAAATATCTTTGTGCCACTTTTTACATGTTGAAATAACATGATTGAAGTGGTAGAGTAATTAGTGTAATTTATTTTTTAATAATACCTTTTTAAAACCAAATTAAAAGTCATAAAAAACGTAGACTAAAGTAAATATGCCCATTATTGAAGGAACATCGTCAATTATTAAAGTGTGTATTAGTTTGAAAATTTAACAATTTAAACTGAATTCATTAATTTTGACAGCTAAAGAACAATAATTACTTTTTTTTAATAAGATTCGTAATTTCACCGTAGACCATGGTAAAAGCTAAATAGTCAAAGTCAATTAAGTATAATGAAATAACATGATTGTAGTTGAGGAGTAATTAATTTAGTTTATTTTTTATTAACGTATTTTTAGAACTAAATTAAAATTCATAAAAAAACTTAGACTAAAATAAATATATTAATTAATAAAAAAGAAATCAGTAATTTATTAAATGAAATGTCTTTGTCCCACTTTCAACATAATATCTTTTTAAAACTAAATTGAAATGTATAAAAAACTTAGACTGAAATAAAAAATCAATTATTGAAAGAACATTTGTTAATTATTAAATTAGTTCTAATATTTAATAAATCTAAACTATATCTATTAATTTTGACAGCTAGGAAACAATAATTACCTTTTTTTCCAATAAAAATGGTAATCTGACCGTAGCCAGTGGTAAAAGCTAAAAAGTCAAAATCAATTGAATATCTTTTGCCACTTTTTATATAATGACATAACATGATTGAAGTGGTAGAGTAATAAATTTAATTTATTTTTTTAATAATACCTTTTTAAAACTAAATTAAAAGACATAAAAACGTAGGCTAAAGTAAATATGTTAATTAATAAAAGAACATCAGTCAATTATTAAATTAGTTTTAAAATTTAACAATTTAAACTGAATTCATTAATTTTGACAGCTAAAAAACAATAATTACTTTTTTTAATAAGATTTGTAATCTCATCCTAGACCATGGTAAAAGCTAAATAGTCAAAGTCAATTAAATATGATGAAATAACATGATTGTAGTTGTAGAGTAATTAATTTAGTTTATTTTTTATAAATGTCTGTTCTGAACTAAATAAAAATTCATAAAAAAACTTTGACTAAAAGAAACATATCAATTAATAATAAACTTTTTATAAGAATTGTTCTGACATTTCACAACTTTAAACTGAATTCTGAATGAAAGCTAAAAAGTCAAAGTTAATTAAATATCTTTGTACTTCTTCCAACATGATGAAATAACTACCAATAATATAACTGTAGTGGTAAAGTAATTAATTTAATTTATCTTTTAATTATATCTTTTTATAACTAAATTAAAAGGCATAAAAAACGTGGATTCAAATAAATATCCCAACTGATAAAAGAACATCTGTCAATTATTAAATTAGTTCTAATACTTGACAACTTTACACTAAATTTAATAATTTTGATGGGTAGAAAATAATCATTATTTTTTTTTCTTTTTTTTAACAAGAACCATAATTCTAACCCTCATTCATAGTAAAAGCTGAATTTCAAAGTCAATTAAAAATATTTAATGCACTTTAACCATCATAATAATAAAAATGGTGTGTGTAATTTATTTAATTTGTTTTTAGGAAATATTCAGAACCAACCAGAAACAAATTTTAATAATAACCATAATTTTTAAAATGTTTAATTCAAACTAGAAAACTTATCTGTAATTGGTATAATCAAAATCAAGTCTATTTTTTTGTCACTTTAAATTTGATAACTTAATAATTCTGTAGCACTTAATTAATTAATTTAATTTATTATCCTATAATATCCTTTGAAAATTATAAAATGTTTATATAGAAAATAAATATTTTACAAAAAAATAAAGCAGTGCATTAACAGTATATAATCTGGCGGTTGACAAATTTAAATCTTAAATTGACTAAAACAATTATTGTATTTCGTTAAGTTAAGTCTATGTCTGAATACAAAAAAATCTGTCAGTCAATAAATTAAATTGTTTAAAAAATCTGCAATTGGTGGTAAATTAATTAATTCTGTCAATTGATGGTGGTCTTACACACTTATTTACTGGCATAAGACAATATGTTTATTATTGAATTAGATTCAATAATTATCAAATTGAATATGGTAACTAAAACAAAAAATTCTGTAAGTTGACTCTAGAAATATTTATATAAAAATATGTATCAGCTGACACACAATCTATCTATTGATTAAATAAATCTATCGATAACTTGTCAGTTGATCCATTGAATCTATCAATTGACCGAAATCCCGTAATCTTTTACTCCCCTCAATTAAAAGAAATGCTTACTTGTTTTGTTTTTTTTTTTATTTTAAGACAGTTCACGAAGGCTGACTACTAAGTACTAACATTCCGTGGGTGTCTCAATTAATTAAAACAAAAAGAACTGTTAACTAAGAAATTAAATCTGTTAATTAATCAAAATAATCTCTTAACTTGAAAGTAGAAATATGCTATTTTTTATAGGCAACCTGTTACGTTCATACATTATTTAAATAAAAAATAGTTTAAAAATAGGTGGGCTCAGGTATTGGGGCTGCCGGGCTGCAGCCCTCCTAATTTTTTTCTTAAATAAGCGCTTCTTGGCCATGGATATTTTGCGGGTTATTACGGTTTCAGCAGTTACTTTGGAAAAAAGTTACTTTTCACCAAGACGCCTGATAATCTATTTCCGAAATAGCACTGGGAAAAATAATTAACTTCGTTATCTTCACTAAATATACGTTATGGAATTGAAATAGATATAAAAAAGTCTTAAATCAAATGAGCCAGAAAGCTCGTCTTTTAAATATTTGTTTATAAACCAGTTTTTAAAGATTATTTTTACATTATTTTTTATTTTTAAATTTAAATGAATATATAACCCTGTTATTATTATTAATATTATTGTTTTCTTTAAGTGTTGAAGCTTATGTACCCTCACTGTCATACTTGGAATTATAAATTTATCGTTTATCTTTTTTATCTTATCAGTTTTTTCAGATAATGGTATTATACAGGGTGTCCTAGATGATGTGGGCAATCTCTCAGATTCTGATAGAAAACCTAAAAACATTAGGCAAGTTCCCTTAAACTTTTTTCCTACGACCTTCCCCTACGGAGATACAGGTACATATCGGACGCCCCTGGAAATCGTTTTTTTTTTTATAACTTTTAAAATACTAGGCGTAATTTAATTTTTTTTAATAAAGGTTACAAGATAACCCATTAAACATATTTGTCATATTTAGTTTGCCAGGGACGGACTAGCTCGGACACAATATTAGCATTTTTTTGAACACCCTATATGATAAAGTCTCAACAATATTATTTTTGGATAGCTTTAACCTTAAACTAAAAAATTGTATTCTTGATTGACATCGATAAAATCAGCTGTTTCCGAGAAATAAAATATTATCGTTGGTAAAGTTTTTTTTCATTATACAGGGTGTTTTATAATATAATGTCAATATATAAGAAGCAAATTTTTGGGTTTAAGAAGTACAGGATGGTAAATTAAAAAAAAATTATTATTAATATTTGTAATACCACTTTAGATATTTTAATAAAATTTGGCATACATTATATGTATTAAGGAGCATTTTTTAGTGTACCCTTTTTTTTTGTTTCCATCAGTGGCGTTCGTACGGAATTTGACCAGCCTATTTTGGCAGACATTGATGGTACGCCACTGATTTTTCTTAAAATTAAGATTATTTTTAAAATCCCCAATTATTTCTGAGCAAAGCCGATTACTTGATTTTTTTAATCCGATGGACGTTTTTCGCTGAAAAAATAAAATCCGTTTCTATGCATGATCATAACAATATCTGTAAACAATATCACCATGCAGAGAAATATCTAGATTTAATTTTTGTAGGTAAAAACCGGACGTCGGACTAAATCAATTGAAAGCAGATTTGATCTCTTGATTTTTTTAGTTCGACGCACGGTTTTTGCCTACAAAAATTAAATCTAGATATTTCTCTGTATGGTGATATTGTTTACCGATATTGTTATGATCATGCAGAGAAACGGTTTTAATTTTTTTTTAACGAAAAGTGTGACAAAATAAACTAACCAGAAGAAGGGGTAAATACAGAAACTAAATTCGTTTCTCCCTTGTAATTTACACACGGCAAAATCTAAAACTAACTTAAGTACAAGATGTATAATTTATTATAAATAGTCTATAACTAAGCTTCTAGAATTCAAAAATTAACTTATAATTAGGGGGTAAAATATTTCCCTAGACTCTAGAGTAATATTGAATTTGTACTGTTTCCGTTTCTTTTTTTACAGAGTATATTCTCTTAATATTAGCCATCTATCTATCCTTTTTTGTTTATTAAGTAGTAGATTATAAGCTTCTAAGTATTAGGTAGGTGTTTAGCAATTCTGGACATGCATTGTTTCTTCCTTCCATTCATAATGTTTGACACAATGTTTTTGAATATCCTTCCCATGAATGACATTATTATTTCTATTATCTGCGTTCGTTCGCATTCGTTTACTGCAAGCCGATTTTCCTCCGCGGTGAAAAGACGACAGAAAAAGGAAAAATAAATCTTACAGTTGCCAGTGGTGGCGAAAAGATCACATGATGACCATTTTTGACCATTTATTTAATTTGTATTTAAATTTTTAGGAAGTTTTAATGATGATATAAAATAATTAAAATGGATGGAGGTTGTTAATATTGCCTGATGAGTCAGTAATAGATTAACCTTCTGGTTTGAAAGATAATTTTCGAGCAAATTATTTGTATTAAATGATAAAGTATTAACAATAAGCAAGGTCAAAAGTTTAAATCGTTTATTATTAGCCCTAAATTAAAAGTAATGAAAAAATCAGCTTAATGCAAAGCATTTTGGCTAATAGTCCCTAATTTTGTGATACGTAAGTTCTAAAATTACTTACACACTAATTCAAACTTTAGACATATAACAATTACTGCTAGTGAACTGCCGAAGCTGTGCTAGATGTGCAAGGACACTCCACCCTGCCCTTGTGTTATCATTAAAAGACACTCTCATCAGCAGTTTACAAGACGATGGGATGAAACAGTAAACTGTATTTTGCCAGGAAGTTACTAAACTATCCTAACAGAGATACAGCTAAACATTACTTGACAATGCCCAGGGCGATCCTTCGTCTAATCACGGGCATTCTTACTGGACATTGTCAACTGCAAAAGCACCTCTTTAGAATGGTGTATAAATGACACACCTTTGTGTGTGTGTGTAGAGGATGTGAACAGAAAGATGAGACGGTGGTCGTCACCTACTTTAAATCAGTAGGATGGGTAACGAACTGAGTGAGGAGTTTTCTTCTTCTTCTTCTTCTTCGTCTTCTTCTTCTTCTTTTTCCCTGGGAGCCGTCTTGATTCACTACCGGAGGCAGCGCAGCCTTGTTTTGTGCCTAATTTCCCATTATCTTTTATACCAATCCTCCCATTCGTCTTGTTCCTTCTACAAGTCTGTATAACCCCGAGACTAATTGGTTGGTATATTCCTGTGGGTTCATTTCGGGTTGCCCAAATAATGCTTGTCTTTTGTGAGTCAATGCTTCACATTCGCACAGGATATGGTAGGCTCTTTCTTCCCCCTCGTCGCACATTCTGCAACTTGGGTCTCCAAGGTATGAGCCTATCTTCTGTAGCTGTCCTCTTAGGTTATCGTGCCCTGTTAGCAACCCTACTGTTATGCGAAGTCTTTTCCTACTTTGTCGGAGTAGTTCTTCCTTTGTTCTTTTAAAGTTCCTTATGAAGCCTTCTCTATGTCAAATTCTACTGAGGTCTCGCCAGTATTCCTCGTGTTTGTTTTGGGTCAATTCTCTCGTTTGCCCCCGTGTTGTGATTTTGGTCACTTCAAGGGCAGGTTTTGGTTCAAAGTATGGTGTGGATGATCCCTGTCTCGCTAGCCCATTTGCTTTTTCGTTGCTTTCTATTCCCAAATGTCCTGGTACCCACAAGAGAGTTACTCTGTTGCGTACTTCCAGTTCTTTTTGGCATTCCCATGTCAGCTTGGATGTTACCTTGGGGAGTAAGAAGTTTCCTTTAGGAGCTAGCACAACGGGCCTACTGAGGCCTAGGTGCTGTGATGTTCATTACCCTCCTCACTTTCAGATTCAATTCACCTAAGTAAGAGAATCATAATGACTATGTATTGCATTTTTACTAATTTTTCTTTCATGTCCAGCTATCCGTTAATTTGTGTAGGTGACGTTTCTAATGTTATCTTTTAAAGGAAGGATGTGAACAAAGCGTTCCTTTAAAAAAAGCACCTAGGACTGATAGACAAAAGTAAAGAAAATAAAATCATGGATATAAACTAACCAGGAAGGTAAATATTTTAAAAAAAGCCCTTAAAGTTGCATCCTTGAAATAACCCACCTTACCATATTTTCTATTTAGCCAAGTTTCACTACTGTGGATACCTGGACACACCGGCCTAGAGGGTAATGAATCCGCAGACCTCCTTGCCAAAGGGGGGCGGAGACAAAATTCACAGGGCCGGAACCGGTCACCGGTACATCTTATGGAACGGCCAAGCAGTTCATATCAGCTTGGACACAAAGAGAAAATCTTCGGTACTGGCATGGGCTTCCGGGTCTCAGACACTCGAAGGCCTTTATAAGCCGACCGAACCAACAATGTACTGTCAAACTACTGGAGCAATCAAGGGCCCATCTTAAAACTTTAGTGGGACTGTACACGGGACACTGCAGATTGAAATACCACATGCACAAGATCGGCCTAGCGGAAGATGCAGAATGCCGCATGTGCATGGAGGGGAATTAATCGGCAGAACACATACTGTGTTCGTGCCCAGCAATGGCACAACTAAGATTCGCAATCCTCGGCAATGACACCTTGTTGCCGGGGGAGGTGAAAGATCTCTCTCCCAACAGGATCATCAGATTTATTAGGAGTCTGGACCTGGTGGGAGAAATATAAAAAGGTGTGAGCCACAATAGACTGATCGGTCGCGGTGGAAGGGTGTTATACCCACTCACTTTAAACCTACCTACCTACCTAGCCAAGCTTCAATACTAGAAATAAGTCTATAAGTCCATATTCCATTGATACTATTGGCTTTTTTTATTACATATTTATTAGGTTTGATCACCGTATGTTAGTTTTAAGTAATTTTTAAACTAGTCCCTTATTTTGCACTAAAAGGAAAATAGGATGACTAATTTTCCTCTATATTTTTTCATAGTTTGAACATTTTTCTAATAGCCTCAGTAGAAATTAAGGCAGTTAAACAATTAGTTTTCAAGATATTTCGATTCATCAAAAAATATTTGAAAAAAATATAATATATATATATATATTATATATATATATATATATATATATATATATATATATATATATATATATATATATATATATATAAATTAGTTACCTGTCAATTTGTCTGGGTAAATTTTTGTTTTGATATACTCTTGTTGATAGTTGTCAGAAATTAAACGATTAAGTTTTTTTCCAAATTTTTGAGACGGAATATCTTAAAAATTAATCATTCAACTGCATCAATTTTTATTAAGCCTATTAGAGAAATTTTCAAACTATAAAAAAATATAGACGGAAACTAGTCATCCTGTTTAAAAAATTTGAGGATTTTGCGAATACTCGTTGGAAGTTGACACTACGAAAAAAATTTTCAGGTCGTAAAAAACTTTGAGATATCCCATATCGCACTGTACTTGTAGATGATCTAGTTATCGCAGACAAACAAACTTGGAACTGTATGGCACATAAATTTCATAAAGGCAATTACCCCCGTAGCTACTGTTTTAATATTTTCATTTTAAAAATATGTATTTTTAAGGACTGTCTGAAAGTTTATTTATATTGAAAAAAAAAATAGTCATCAAAACAAGGTAATATATAGAATTACTACATATAGGTTCCCAACCCACCACTGCTCATATATATATTATTCTGTTTCAAATAAATGATACTGCCTCTTTCATTTTATTTAATAAATTATCAATAAACTCTATATCCTTAAAATTTAATAACTATTACAGACGTAAATATTTAAAGCGGACTCTTTATCATTTAGCATTGTCCATTATTTCAGTTTACCTTATAAAATATACCTTGGACATCGGTATTGTTCAATTTGCATAAATAAGTTATAAAGCTCTGGTTGACAGTGCAAGTTGGCATTTTATATTTTATAATATTGCCCACCGTATCTCCTGTTTTTGTCTTCGGATTACAATTAAATACCCAAGCTTTTATATAAATCATTTCTCCTGTGAAATAAACGGATTTTCATTTTCTTAGTTGCGGGATTAGAAAGAAATTCCGACAAGCTCAAAAATATTGGCAAAGAAGGAAATTTAAATGTAGAGATATGAATATGCGCTACATTTTTTTTTTTTGTGTCTGGGGTGTATATAATAATAATGCGTTCTAACCAGATTTCACAGTTATGAAATGGACGGTTACACAGGTTTACAAAAAAAGTCATGCTCTTTTAAGGAAACTTTGTGATCGTTAAGTATTTTGCCGAGCTGAACAGGAATCTGAGGCCCGTTTGGGCCCATCACGTCACAGTTTCTTTAAAACAGCGGACATAACCTCAGAATCCATCATCAACTTTAACTTTTTTTGCTAGAATTCACTTTTCGAAGCGTCTCGAGTATTTTCCCAGTTAAAAGACACTTTCTCGAGCGATTTGGGCCAAAAAACATAACATTAAAAATACCACAAATCAAAAATACAGTATTCCTTTGGTAAAAGTGATGTACACTTCGAATGTTTTGATAGGATTGGACATTTTGAAGAGTTTCTATTGTTTCCAGTATTTCCCACCCCCGATGATACTCTCCTGATGGATTAGGACCGAGAAACATAACATCAAAAATACATGTAATCGAAAACTCCATATCTTTTTGCTAAAAGTTATTTCAGGTGGGACTTTTTTGTTGGAACTGCACACTTTAAAGGGTTTCTAATGTTTATAGTATTTCCCCCCTCCGAAGGTACCTTTCCGATGGATTTGGACCAAGAAACATAACCCTAAAAGACCGTGATAGCGATAAAACGGTATCCAGGTGGTATAAATGATGTCTACTTTCATATTTTTGATCGAAAACCCAGTTCGGAGTGTCGTAAATATGTTTACCCTTCACGGACACCCTGGCAGTTGATAGAGTGCCAAAAACATCATCTTAAAAGCCCGTGATAGCGATAAAACGGTATCCAGTTGGTATAAATGATGTCTACTTTCTTATTTTTGATAGAAAGCGCAGTTCAGAGTGCCGTAAGTATGTTTACCCTCCACGGACACCCTGACAGTTTATAGAGTGCCAAAAACATAACCTTTAACGCCGGTGATAGCGATAAAACTGAGCTTGTTTAAAGTGAGTCCCCTCGCCTTTCACTATGTCTAACTTTTAAACTTCATTTTCGGCCCACTCGCTTATGGGGTCTACATCTCTCGTTAAAATTTCTTCTCAAGGCCTTTCTTTTGTGTTCCACGGAAGTATTCCTTTGCAGATTCCAGCAGTAATTCGCCAACATGTTGATGTTTCAAAAACCTTGATAACCTCTCCATTTCTTTGATATCCTTATGGAACCTTTTCCCTTGTTCCTCACTGTAATCTTCCAGATATTCTGGGTATTTGTCTAAATAAGATCCAAAAAGTAAACCTTGAGCCTCATCAAACACCCCATAGCTCCGTAATTCTTGATCAATTCCTTTACTTTCTTTTGATATTTGGATCTTTATTGTTCCCAAAAAACTTCTTACAAACATTAACAAAACTCCTCCAAGCCTTACGGCACTCTGAACTGCGGTTTCAATCAAATATGAGAAAGTAGACATCATTTATACCACCTGGATACACTTTTTATCGCTATCACGGAGGAAATACTAGAAACAATAGAAAATTTTTAAAGTATGCAGTTCCAACAAAAAAGTTGCAGTAGAAATCACTTTTAGCAAAAAGACACTGAGCTTTCGATTACATGTATTTTTGAGGTTATGTTTCTCGGTTCTAATCCATCAGAAGAGTATTATCATACGGAAGGAAATACTGGAAACTATAAAAACCCTTTAAAATGTTCAATCCCGTCAAAACATTTAAAGTGGACATCAATTTTAGCAAAGGGATACTGTATTTTCGATATGTGGTATTTTTGAGGTTTTGTTTTTTGGCCCAAATCGCTAGAGGAAGTGTCGTTTAACACTCGGGACGCTATAAAAAGTAAATTCTAGCAAAAAAGTTGAAGTTGAAAACATTTACACCAAAATTAAATATCATATTTTTTATATCATGAATTTTGAGGTTGTGCTCGCTGTTTTAAAAAAACTGTGACGTAATGGAGCCAAACGGACCTCAGATTCGAGTTCAGCGCGGCTAAATACTTAAGGATTACATTGGTTCCTTAAAGGGGCAAGACTATTGTTTTTTTTTGTAAACCTTTGTTATTAAGATCAAGTAACTTTCCTACTATTTATTTTTATCATCAAGAGTCTGTTCTGATCAGTTCTCTGGGCCGCGGCATCTAAAACCTGGTTCGACCAATCTCATTGGTTCCACCTGCAAAAAGCTTATTAATTCTTGAGTTGATTACTTTTATGAAAACTATAATTTTTAAATTATTAATTAATTGTCCCTTTTAATTAACTCTTAATTTCAATTTCTATTTCAGTTAATTAATGCAAGTTGGGTTAAAAAGAAATGATTCTTGTAATATATTTTATATTATTTAAGCATGAAGATGTTTGTCTTCTTAAATTTTAATTTAAATAAAATGTAATTTCAAAACTTTAAAATGCTTATATAAGGCTATTGATTGTTATATTAAGAGTGGAGAAAAAATGTGCAAATTCTCTAAAGGTGTATTTAAAAGATTTAAGTGCTATAAATTATCATGAGTATCAGGATTTAGGTTTGGGGAGGGGGCAGGCTGCTCATATAAAACCATATTTTTCCGATTTTTTTTTCTATATTTACAAATATTGAGATAAAATAACTAGTGAACAATAAATCTATAAACCTAAGTGTTATAGCTAGTGGCCTTTTAAGCTTGGAGTATATGCATGATCGGCTGGTTTTAAGTCTTGCTGGTCAGGTTGCCAATGGTACTGATCCATTGATGCAACTAGTAAAAAAACACGTAATAGCTAATGTTGGAGTATTTTTATTCAAGGCAGCGGATCGAGCCACGGAGAAATTCGGTCTCAGATTTGCAATAGATCCAAACGACGACCAATCACTTATAAGACTTCAGTCTAAAGCCGTAAGAACTACAGTTAGAGCCGGGCAGAACCACAGATGCTCTTTGAAGATCACATTAATAAGCCGCAGCACGGAGTATTTTACCGTAACATAGAGAGACTCGATGTATCTCGAAACCTCACGTTTGGGTTTTTGAAATCTGCTAAGCTTAAGTCTAAGACCGAGGGTTTTCTACTAGTATGCTAAGATGAGGTTATAAACACATTGGTATACCAGAGTTAGTTTTCCAACATTCTGATACTGCTTGTCGAGACTGTCAACAGCAACCCGAAACCCTTATGCAGTGATTGTCAGCTTGTCCAGTGCATGCTGGCAGTGGTTACATCCACCGACATGGCGATGCGCTTCGGGTACTTTACTATCACCTCAGACATTACTACGGCATCGATGAAACAGCAATTCTGCCATTTGCTCCCGGTGATATTGAGGCAGTAGTGAAATATGACATCTGTCGCATTAATTGGAATTATTTTCTCCTAGATAAAACGAATAACTCTACGCATGTCATGGAGTTCTCTGCTCCAGCGGAAACTATCATCAACATAAAAGAACGGAAGAAACGAGCCAAATATCAGGATCTTGGCGAACTTCGAAGGCTCTTTTTGGGGTATAACGTGAGATTGGTTGTCGTCGTTCTCCGCGTTTTGGGGAACATGAAGGATAATGTCCCTTCGTTTACTGAGGCAAATGAATTTGGCCGAGGATCACTGACGGAGTGGACGCAAGGAATGGTCTTCGATACGGATAGCCTTCCGCATGGGTTCGAAGCCATGGGATACGTTATGTCGGATCTTTATAAATAATGGTTATAATAATAGGGTAATATCAATGATTCATATTAAAAAATGTCGAATTTGGGGTGCAGCTTCCCCCCTGAATACGCCTATGATAGGTATGCAAGTGCAGTAATGATGGATTTTCAGAGATATGATTCCCAGATTTAAGATTAGTGATGAGCGAGACCGGTCTTGGTCTTGCGATCTTGGTCTTGGTCTTGCAGCAAGACCAAGACCGAGACCAAGACCAAGACCGCCTTCTCGCTTGCAAGACCAAGACCAAGACCAAGATCGAGGGGTGCAAGACTACGCAAGACCAAGACCGACCTTTTGATATTCAATATACAGAGGTATTTCATACAGACATGACAAAAAATGTGTCGAGAACTGCCTAAAAAGGCGATTATTTTATGAGTAACAGGTTTTTTAAATAAAATAATAATTAAATCGATCACTTCGTTTTTTAATAAAATTATCTAAAAACGATAACTAGTAGATTCAGTAACATGTTTCGAAAATAATAAGATTGTGACTCAATGGTCCGACAAAGCTCGATATCTCCAAAACCGTTTACGACACAGAAAAACTAAGAGTACAAAAGTTATAGAAGCTGAAAATTATTTACCTATTCCTAATGTTTTTTTTTAATTAGGTATAAGTATAGTGATGCCACTTACTGGATCAAAAATTTCCAAAATCCAGGCAAACATTATTTTTGTGCCACACTGTAAGAAGTGGCATCATTAGATTGCTCCTTTAAACTAAGATATAAATGTAAAAGTGATGGTTTAATAAAAAATATATTTGTCATTTTATATAGGAATACTTTTTATATAAATGGATTTTAAATTTCACTTCCGGTTTAGATGGAAAAGTCTAAACAATGCCAAAAGTATAATGATGACGTCATTTTTGTCAAAACCAAAAATGATATATAAAAAAACATCTATGTCGACATTGTACCTATATGACAGTTCAAGAATTTCCAGCATAATATACAGGGAAGCGATTTTTTTAAATGAATTTTTGCTATAATTTTTCTATTTTAGGTTAAAAGCTAAAAATAAGGAAGTTTTCTTGAGTGGTAGTGGATTTTTTGGAAAATTCTGAAATAGAAAATAATTTTACATTTTACGCCCTTTTTTCTATAGTTTTTGTATATTCAGTTTTTTACCATTATGAACGGTTTCGGATATATCGATCTTTGTCGCACTATCAAGCCACCTTGTATATGCAGAATGTTTATAAAGTATTTGTACAAACTTTGTACGGCAAATGTTTGACCAATTTAAACATAAAAAGTTTATTTGAACTGAAAAGATTCCTAAATACCTTTTTTTTTTGAATTAGAAACCAATGCTTACATATCAGAATCATTTTCATAGAAATTTCACATCTGGTTAAAATTAAAAGTTTTTTTTCTGCCCTCAGAGTACTCAGTATTGTAATTTTATATGCTTCTTCAAAGAAAATTTAAATATTTCCTATCACTAAAATGAAGTATAGCGCTTCATAATAATAAACCCCTACATTTTAAATATCCTTTTTAATCAAATAATTTAAATGTATATACATGTAAGGTTAAAATTGGTATCTTTTAAAATTTTAAAGCAAAAAATATAGTCTCCATCTTTATTTATTTGTAAGTATTAAAAAATATTTATTTTATTTAAGATTACTTAGTTTAAATTATTACTAGATAAAAAAAAGCAAGACCAGCAAGACTCTTGCAGCAAGACCAAGCCCAAAGGGAACCAAGACCAAGACCAAGACCTTCTTTGGGTTGAAGACAAGACAAGACCAGACTTGCAAGACCAAGACCAAGACCAAGACTAGCCTGGTCTTGGTCTTGGTCTTGCTTTGCTCATCACTATTTAAGATTAGATTAATTTTTTAAAACTATCTAATACCATCTAATTTTTATTTATTTACTTTAAACAAACTATTGTGCAATTCATTTAATTTATAAGATATTTGGTCAAACAGTGTATTTATTAATATAGAAATTAGTATTAATTAGGAAATTTGTTTGCATTTGACTTACCAATATGAAATATGTGTATTAAAATAAATTTCTAAAATTAAAATATAAGAGCTTTATTTGTCTGACAATAGTTTATTCCGAGTACACATCATTATTTGTAAAAAGCAACCTTGAAGTCCTAAACGGGATCCCTTAAACTCTAATTTCTTACACCTGCGATCAACTAATGATATAGTTCCATCTTTGTTGCTGAAAAGTTTTTTTATATCAAACACTTGGCAAATGCTGAAACCGGCCTTAAATTTATTGCCCTTTTCAAACGGCAGATGGCCGGTAGAGAGCTTTTCATTGGACCACGAACGGCTGCTTCGAGTTTTTGTTAAAGAAAGGTCGGGTAATTGCAAAAGTTGACGAGAATAGTAAAAGCTTCGTGAAAAATGATACCGGCGTCATTTTTAATGGCTTAAAGTTATATTGGTTTCTGGTTTTCAGAAATAAATTGTATTAATTTATCTTTTATTGCCTTTTACTAACTACTGCAAGAATACATATACTATATACTGACATGACGACGGAAGCTCTAATTAAGTGGTAGTATTTTTTCAAAAATAAATGTGAATGAATACGTTGGGATATTAATATTTCGTGTTTAATTAGGAAATAGGGCGATTTATTACACCACGCCGCTTGTGGCTTCCAGCAAAGATTTCGATATTAAAAATTGGGACGAATCTATTCATCCGGGCACAGTACGAATAATTTATAATTATTAAGCCGATTACGGGGCGAAATTATAGGAACTCTATTTATGTATATAAAAGATAAAAATTTGGTCGAGGGTATATATGGTTATGTAGTTTATTTTAATATATATTTTAAATATACAGTATGCATCAAAAAATTTAAATTAATTTTTTAATTTAAAAATTTAGAATCTTTCAATAATTTTATTTACAAATTAAAAAAAATGTAACTAACCTAAACTAATCAGCACTAACCAGAACTAACTACTGTAAGAATAATTTATAATTAATAATATGGGTACTGTACAAATAATTTACAATCGAAACTATTAAAGATGCACGAAACATATGATATTTTTATAAACTATATTTTTACAAGACCTTTAATTTAAGTTATATAACATTTTTGTCTAAATGCAATACTTATCGATTTATAATCAAAAAACCCAATTTTCCGGATTTTTTCAAGGTACCACTGGAAAATATTTGAAAATTAAAAAATATATATTTTTGGATTTTTTCTGCAAATTTTCAATTATTTGAAATTTAAATAAATAAAAAAAATTATTTTTAATAATACCACTAAAAAATGTTTGAAAATTGAATAAATATATTTTTGGATATTTTTTTGCAAATTTTAAATTATTTGAAATTCAAATAAATAAAATAAATGATTTTTAATAAAGAAAACCTTAAAAATTACATTAATTAAAAAAATATTTTGAACTAAAATTTTTGGTTAAAATCACATTTTGTTTAATTTTCTTTATTATTCATCTTATCAGAAATGTTTATATATTTTTTTATAAAGACAATTTAAAAAGCTCTATTTGTTGTTTTATATATATTTTTTATCTTCTATAGTTTTTGAGATATTAACGTTTTTTTTTTAAATTAAAACGTCAATATCTCAAAAACTTTAAAAGCTACACGAAATTTTATATAACATAAATTATTTATTTTTACAGGGTGTTTAATTTGGGTTTTATTACTTTTTTGCATAAACTTAATACTTCTGGAGTTATAATCAAAAAACCAAAGTATCAAAATTTTTCAAGGTCCACTGAAAAAAATTTAAAAATTATTTTTTTTAATATTTTTTCCAGCAAATTGTAAGTGATATGGAATTAAAATAAATAAAATAAATGATAAAAAATATATTCTTTTTTGACCGAAATTTTTGGTCAGAATCACATTTTCGTTTATATCTCCTTTACTACTCGTCCTATAAAATAATTTATACAATCTTTTATATGGACAATTTGATCATCCGAAAATGATTATTTATAAAAAAACAAAAAGAAATATACCCGAACAAATAATAATTTGTTATTCATACAGTAGCCGTATAAATAATCACAGCTTAAAAATTAATATTATCACAAATTTTAAGGTGTAATATCACGAAAGGTAAAATAAAAGTTTTTTTAGTGGCGCAATAAACCAACCAACTTCAGAAGGCTGGTTATTAGGAGAAACTAGTAAAAAGTCTGCTACATCTGTCTACAGTGCCCTTTTAAAGTCTAAATACAACAAGGGAAATAACAGGTTTATTCACAGTCCAAATTAGGCGCGTGCTAAAGCGATTTTAGGGCCCGGGAACTACTCATTACTTGCAGAGCCCATAAGGCATCGCCGCACAATATTGACGAATAGGACTTTTCAACAAACTTATTCAAGTCTACTAGATTTTAAATACGTACATGTTAACATTGCACAACAAAGTTTAAACAAATATAAACATAAAATTATAGAAACAAATAAAGATTATCAAATAAAAAAAAGATAACTAAAAAATAATCTGATCTGATCTGAACGTTCAGAGGGTGGTAATATACCACTGCACCTAGACCTCAGTAGGTCCTTTGTGCTTCCTCTTGTAGGCGGGAGATTTACTGCGTCGTCCAACCTATTGTTTTGAAATAGTTGACGACGTATTTATGTGGAATCTCCCTAATTTCGGCCAGTTATGGCCAGTTCGTGCCCAGCATGGAGTTCTGTTCAAATGTGAGGGCGGGACAATCGCAAAGAATGTGTTCCACTGTCTCATTTTTTGTTTACAGCCTCTACATAATTCTGTGTTTGTTAGACCAATTTTAAATAGGTGTCCTCGTAGCCCGCAGTGGCCAGTTAAAACACCCGTTAGTATTAGGAGGTTCCTGCTGGACATCATAAGGTTTTTTTTTCGCCATTGACTTGTCTGGATAGCTCAGCATTATTTTTGCAGTTCGTAGTATCATCCCATCTTCCTTTAAACAGTCGGTGGGAGTATTCTTTAATGATGTCTTTAATCGCTGTTGCTGTCAAACCAGTGGTGGGGACGGGACCAACTAGTTTCCGTCCCGCAGCCTCCCTTGCCAGCGAGTCAGCGGTATACCTTTAGATATGTCATGTCCCTTGATCCAGGCTAGGTTGACCACATTATTTAGAGAGATGTTAGTCAGGGCTAAAAAATAATAAACCATACGATAGATACTAATACCACTCTAGGTAAATTTTAACCGTTTTGCTTTTCTGGCATAACCTGTTGATAACTACATCTATCTGTAAAAATATTTGGCATTATATCAGGTTGGCAGGCCGTCAGAAACAAGGCTTTCAAATTCTCCTGTTGAAGGCAACTGCGTATGTATGTATGTATGTATATAGCCGTGTCGTAGGCTTTAAGCCTTAGAAGGGCCCTTCAAAGTAACCTTACAAGGGCCCACCGGGAAACTCCCGGTGTCCCGGTGAGCCAACACACGCCTGGTTCTAACTTTCTATCCCTTTAGGTTTATCAGTAGTAATAATTCTTTTTAGCATTTAGTAATCGATATTTTAAAATAATTTTTAAAAATTCACTGGCAAAAGCATATATTATCTTTTTTGCGTCACTTAGGTTGTAAAATAAAGTACGAGGATGGTTTGAAAAGTCCGTGCAAAGTCCGAGAGATGGCACCACCGGCGCGTAACGATGTCATGTTTAGTTAGTAGCATCTTTTGAATGAAGGCACACCAAGTGTCAGCCATATTGGTCTATTTCTTTGTGTTTGGCATTCGTGTGAATCAAGGAAGTCGAGTGATTTTCAAGAAATGGACGAAAAATAATTTCGTGTGGTCATTAAACATTACTTTATGAAAGGTAAAACGCATCAGGAGACTAAAGAAAAGATTGATAAATATTATGGTGACTCTGCACCTTTGATTAGAACAGTTTACAAGTGGTGTCAAAATTTTCGGACTGGCCATATGAGCACAAGGGACGCTGAACGTTCTGGACGGCCTGTGGAAGTCACGACTCGAGAAATCATTGATCAAATCCATGATATGGTGATGGATGACAGAAGAGTTAAGGTACGTGAGATTGCTAGTGCTGTGGGCATCTCGACTAAACGGGTACATAATATTTTACATCAACATTTGGACATGAGAAAGCTATCCGCAAGATGGTGCCACGATTGCTCACGCTTGACTAAAAACGGAATCGTGTGAAGTGTTACAAGAATGGTTTGCAGCTGTTCCAGAAGAATCCGGAGGACTTTATGTGTCGTTTCGTCACTGTGGATGAAACATGGATTCATTACTATACTTCTGAGACCAAACAACAATCTCAGCAATGCGTTACCAAGGGGGAATCTGCACCAAAAAAGGCGAAGACCTTTCGTTCTGCCGGAAAGGTTATGGCGACTGTCTTTTGGGATTCGCAGGGGATAATCCTCATCGACTATCTGGAAAAGGATAAAACTATTACAGGTGCATATTATTCATCATTATTGGACCGTTTGAAAACCGAACTGCAAGAAAAACGTCCACGATTGGCCACAAGAAAGGATAGGATTCCAGCTGGTTTCACATCCCCCCTATTCTCCAGACTTGGCTCCCTAGGACTACTATTTGTTCCCCAATTTGAAGAAATGACTGGCGGGACAAAGATTCTATTCAAACGAGGAAGTGATTGCAGACACTGATCGATATTTTGCAGACTTGGATAAATCCTATTATTTGGAAGGGATCAACAAACTGGAACATCGTTGGACGAAGTGTATAAGCCTAAAAGGAGACTATGTAGAAAAATAAAAAAGGTTTAACCCAAACAAGTAAGTAGTTTTTATTTTTGCACGGACTTTTCAAACCTACCTTGTAAATTTATGTGAAGGACTTCAAAGACTGAAAATATTTCTGCCTTGTTTTCTTAGCAATTTTACTATTTATCACTAATGACAAGCATTTTTATATAGATCGTTGATAAAGTTAAAAACTTTTTTACGACTTAAATATGTTCATTAGCATCTCGATAAAATAGGACACAAGATGAAACCAAATTTTATTATAATTTTCCATCTGTTTAAACATTATTTCACACCTGGATTTTTTACCTTCTAACCCGCTTACATGTGGATAGAACTACGCCTCGAAACACATTAAACAAATTAAATTATTTTCATAACGACGGGGAGCGTTGCGGCCAGCGTTTCACCAGCATTTTATTATTTCATTTCATGAGTCCAAAACATAAATGTAAATTTACAGGATACAAACATAAAAAAAAACAAGACGGAAAGTCGCATTAAAAAATACTGCACGCAATACGGCTATTCGTTTCATTCGCCTGTTTTACTTTGTCAATTGGCCTGGACCTTCCCCAACATGGGTCGTCGAAACCCAGGCCCGGGAGGCCTAAATTCGGCATCTGCCGTGACGGCTGGTTTATTAATGCAATTTAGATTTATTTGTAGATTAGTCCTCATGATTAAATTATTATTAAGTAACACTTTGTGCGTGTTAAACTTTTTTTTGAAATAGGTTTTTTGTAATTATCTTAAAAAGCCTGTAGCCGATTTTCTTAAAATTTGTCAGTGTTATTCCTATTCAGAGCTGTCGCAATTACTTTTAAAAAGTAATTCAATTACCAATTAAAACAAAAAGTAATTGAATATTTAAGCAATTACTCTATTTAAATTACCACAACAACAACACAATACAGTAAACAAATAAAATATTTATACTAATATGCATCATACGCGTACGTCACACTGCTTTCTTCAACATTAAATGACTCTACAATAAAAATTTCTTTTTATCCTACCCCAAACATCAACATATTTTTTCACAAAAAAAAGTTTGAAAACGGTGGCGGTAAGCATCAATCGAAAATACTATATCGGCGCGGAGGTGGCGTTCGCCAGATATAAAGTGGACCGCCGCGCTGTGTTTCAAAATGCTCTTTCCGGCTGACCAAAATTTCGGCAGTTTTTTTATAAAGAAAGGTAATTGAATTTTTCGTAGTAATTCAATTATTTATTAGGTAATTTAATTACTTTCTATGTAATTCGATTACTTTATAAGTATCTAATTACTTTCTAAGTAATTGAATTAATTGGGATTCGTGAAAATCAATTACCAATTACAATTACATTATTCTATTAATTAATAATCTTAATGCAATTAACTTTTTCGTAAAGTAATTGAATTAAAGTAATCCAATTACTGAAAAGTAATTGAATCATTTTAATTATTTTAATTTAATTACCGCTCTGTTCCTATTTTTAAAGAGGCCTAACTAAATTCAAATTATTTCAGTTGCGTCTCAGGGGACACATTATAGAAAGTAATTGTGAAATAAATGTACGTTACTGACTTATTTGGCAATTCTTATATTTTTATATTAAGCAACTAAAATACAATTTTTTTATTTCTTAATATTTTTTCTATCTTGCTTTGTTTTCGAAAAAACCAATTTATTGCAAGTCTCTAGGCTCGAGACAAAGTAAAATAAGAAAAAAAGCATAAGACCTAAAAGATGTATTTTGAGTTGCTTAATCTAAAACAATATAAAAATTGCTAAAAAGCGCGTACTTTTTTTTTGCAATTATTTTCGAAAAGGTGTCCGCTGAGACTCCACTGGACTTTTAAATTTAATTAAGTTGGCCCAAATTAGGTCCTTTTAACTAGAAATAATAAAATATATATATATATATATTTATAAAATATAACATATATCTTAATATATGATTTATATATATATATATATATATATATATATATATATATATATATATATATATATATATATATATATATATAATATATATATATAATATATATATATATATATATATATATATATATATATATATATATATATATATATATATATATATATATATATATATATATATATATATAAAAATATATATATATATATATATATATATATAATATCACATATAAATAATTAATATATATATATATATATATATATATTATATATACAGTGACCAGAAAGTATGCGACATATGGAAAAAAAAATTATTATGACGTTTAGAAAAAAATCGATTTCGCATTCGTCGCTAATTGAAGTGCTGGAAATATACAAGGTCAATTAACAGACAATAAGGCTGCTTCAACACCTTATGACAACATGGCGCACATCGCTTTTGGTCAGGGGAAAAGTAAACTCATTACAAACGAGAGAAATCCACATCCAACGAGGAATTTTCCAGGGTGACTCGCTTAGCCCGCTCTGGTTCTGTCTAGCATTAAATCCGCTAAGCAGCATGCTCAACCGAAGCTCATACTCATACGCCATCGACGACCAAGCAAAACATACGCACCTCTTTTACATGGATGACCTAAAACTGTATGCCAGGGGCCCGCAACAACTTGAGGGAGAACTCGAACTCGTTAGGAACTTTAGCGCAGACATAAAAATGTCATTCGGGTTGAAAAAATGCGCAGTCTTACGAGGAAAAATGGTAGAGGGAGAGCAGGTTACACTGGCGGATGGAAATAAGATAGACCCCCTAAGCCTGGCGAACACTTATAAGTACCTGGGTATACAACAGTCGTACGAGATCCGACAAAAAGAAAATAAAGAGCTGATGAGAAGAACACATATAATTCTCAAGACAGAACTCACAGCCAAAAATAGAATAGCAGCACTCAACACATGGGCCATACCAGCAATAACCTATACAGGAGGAATACTTACCTGGTCAAAAACGGATATGGAGGCAATGGACAGGCGAATGGGCGCCGCACTTAGGAAGCATGGTATGCTGCACCCCACATCAGCTGTTGAACGACTATACCTGGCCCGAGCAGAAGGAGGACGGGGACTAGCCAGCTTGGAAGCCGCTATAAATAAAGAAAGAGACAACCTACAAAAATACTTTCTGGCAAATCAATCTCCGCTATACAAACGCAGCATGGGACCGTGGATACACAGCTCTCAAACTATCTGCGGAACCGGAGCCTGAAAGAGAAAACCAATTAGATCAGCTTAGAAATGCATGGAAAAATAAGGCTTTGCATGGGAGATTTTACGAAAGCCTGCGCCAAGAGGAGGTGGACAGAGTAAAATCAAATATCTACCTTACAGCTGGGTACCTCTTTCCACAAACAGAGGGAATGCTCTTCGCCATCCAAGACCAGGTTGGCCCGACCCGAACTCATGCCCGTTTCATACTTAAAAAAGAGGTCGAAACAACGAAATGCAGACCATGCAACACTGCGGAGGAAACTGTGCAGCACATCATGGCTGGATGTACGGCCATAGCAGGCACCAAATATCTCCAGAGGCACAACAATATGGGAAAAGTAGTGCACCAACTGCTACGTCTAAACGGTGGTCTTCTGGACCGTTTTACACCTCACCATAAATACGATCCATGGCCCATCCTGGAAAATAAAACAACTAAAATCTACTGGGACGTCACGATCATCACCGACAAACCAACTGAGCACAATCGGCCAGATATGGTGGTATGGAATAAGGCAGAGAAATCAGCCACCTTTATTGATTTTGCGGTGCCTCAGGACTACAACATGGCGAAAACATATGCAGAAAAGATAAGAAAGTATTAGCAGCTGGCGAGGGAAGTAAAGGAAATGTGGAAGCTAGATAACGTTAGAATACTACCGATGATAATAAGTGTAAATGGGCTTGTCCACAAATATACAGGTAAGCATATTGCAGAACTGAACCTACCAGTAAACTGTATTCTTTGGATGAAAAAAGCGGTAATACTGGCAACGGTGGCAATAGTCCGACAAGTAGTCTCACCCTTTTAGCCTAGCAACGTGAACGCTCTTGGCATCTCGCCCGGGCAGTTCACGAATAATCCCATCCGCAAAGATGTGAAAGGGATTTTTATATATATATATATATATATATATAATATATATAATAAAAATATTTTAATATAAAATATTATTTATATTATATATATTTAATAATATATAATATAAATAATTTAAAATATAGTTTAAATAGGTATCATCCTCTAGAATTTGGCCGTTCATTTTTCGAACACCCTCTTTTTAGGATCATGCAGATCGAGTACATTTCTTGTTTTAAGGATAAGTAATCCTCTTGGCTGGACCTGAATTTATATCTATATTAGCTCGCTTTCGAATTTTTTATGACAATTGTTTTTCCTCATAGCACATGTGTGCAACCAATCCTCCAGGAAATGATCTAATACCGTTTCTTCTTATTATAGACATATTATTCTTTTTACAGATGTTTGCTGGATAATAAAAAATTAATTCTAATATTTTAAAGTATTTGGAAATACACAAAATTATATAAGATAGACAGTACGGATTTTATCACACATTATTCACATCATCCTTAAATGTATATTGCCACTATTCTAACCTAATTAATTCTGAAAAAGAGCCCGAGACTCAGCACCTGCACCAATTCCTTATCTCCTTATCTCCTTTACATAAATGATCTTATCTCTTACATACTCATCTTTTCTTCTAAGCGACCAAATTCTCTAGAACAAAGAGTCATTTGACCTAATGACTTATTTATGAGAACGACCTTAATTGGCACATTCACATTATATTTACAGCAGCTTCAAAAAAGCTAAAATTGTTGCTTTGAGCCAAATAATTTTTCTCTTAATAAAACTTGAGATTACGTTTTAATTATGACACAAACCAAATGAAAAGGATTACAAAGATTATACCATACAAAAAATGGAACACCGCAGTAAAAACGTTACAGGAAAAATCATGTAACGAGTTCCAGATGCTAACGCTTCAGAACAAGAGGTCTAAAAGATCTAATATTAGGCAAGAACCATTAACTGTATGCTAAATAATGTTTAATGATGATGCCAACAATTCCCTGAAACATGTTTTTAATATTATCAAAGCCAACAACAATAAAAGTGATTATATTTTCGAGCCGATAGTATCAAATACTATACGGCAATTTATTTCGCTCTACTGTTCTACTTTATTAACTGACATGGACCTTTCTTAACGTCGGTTGCCGAAACCAAGGCCCGGAAGGCCTAATTTCAGAATCTGCTGTGACGGCTGGGCTTTTAACGCAAGTAAGATGTATATAAAGATAAAGGGGTGTAATTATAAAATAAATATTATGTAACAGGTTATATACTTTTTTTTATTTCGTATTTTAAAGTTGTTAATTGCGGTCTAAATAAACAATTAAAAACTTTTGCCCATACAGATTCTAAATTTGAAACATTAATGAAAAATTAAAAATATTTTTATTAGCAATTTAAAATGGAAAGTAAAGTAGATTACTTAAGAGAGCAAAGCGGATGTTAGGTTAACGAGATATTTCCAAGTTTTAAGAGTTTACTTCTATTTAGGAAAGTCCGGGTTGCTTTGAAATCTTCACGTAATACTAGAAACCTGTAGTAAAAGCAACCTTTGCAGGTAGCTGGTCTAATCTGGGAATCATGAGAAGGTGTGGGAGTCTTATATTTTTATTTTATTTTGAGACAGTTTAAAAAGGATTACAGGCTAAATACTAACATACCATGGGTGTTTTAAGTGTAGTAATTACACAACTACACATGACTCGAGATTAAAATTTGAAGGGGACAGAAAAACCCCTGCAAGTAGCAGGTTCCGAACAATCTGGGTTCAGGGCTTCTCCAGACTGTTAAGTATTGCTCTTTTGGGAGGGAAAATGATATTGGCTAACTTCTTGGAGCAGAGGTCGTAAAAGTACCTATAACGGAGCGACGTCTTTATTAATTAATAATATTAGTTAATAAGACAAACAACTCTTTATTAAATAAAATCGAAAATACTTAGAGACCCCAGACATGGAAGATGTGGTCCAAGTAAGGTGTGATTTGATATACATAAAGTGAATATAGAATAAAAGAAAAAATTACTATTTGGGTCAAAAGAAAAATCTAAGCTTTTTCGAAAATGCTGTGGCTATAAATACCATGTAGCCAATTTAACTCATTCTCGAAAGTAACACTTAATGAGCTGTTAGGTTAACTGGAGAAAGCATCGATTTGGCATAAGCGTGGCATCATAAAGGACTCTCCTATAAATACAATGTAGCCAATTTAACTCATTCTCGAAAGTAACACTTAATGAGCTGTTAGGTTAACTGGAGAAAGCATCGATTTGGCATAAGCGTGGCATCATAAAGGACCTTCTAAGGTTCTGTCGAGCGATAAATGAACCTCTGTACTCAAACAATAAAATCCACTAAAACCCGGAAAAATGGTACTACAGATACTATTTTGTCGTAAAGCGTGGCTGCCAAGTATCTTTCTGTTTCATTTACTTGATAGTATATTATGATTAATTTTACTTAATTTATTCTATATGTCAAAACACTATTTTGTTTTTGGACAGCTACTAATAAAGGCACTAAAAAACGTGACAACAGTGCATTTTTCGTAGAGGCGTACTTCAGCCACCTTCGGCCTTCGGCTTTGCTCGGCAGATGAAACATTCAATAAGGCGTTTTAATCTAAATGTTTTTCGTTTTTTGGATTATTTTGTGACAATTGTTGTATACATATCAGTTTTGTGTAAGCACTTTTAATAAATTTAAATGGTAAGGCAGTGCTAAGTGTGTAAAGTGACGGATATGATTCCTGGATTATCATTTCACAAGTAAGTACAAACTATGCTTGTACCATTATATCGCCAATAATAAACACAAACATGTTGGGCGCAGCTCTCGATTGAGTTTATGAATGAAATGCTTTCTCTATCTATGCTATCAGCTCATTGGTAACACTCACGGGGTTACTTGACTATTTTTGCTACAGAACATGACCGCTCATCAGTAAAGGATAAGATTGGTAGAAGTAGCGAACATAATAATTGTGATATAAAGGTCTTAAAATAGACAAGATTTTCGGTTCCCTAAGCCAGTATTAATTGAAGGTCCTGTAAGAGTAATTACCTTGCGCTTAAATTTCAGATCAGTCTGACCTGAGAAACTAAATATTAGAGTAAAGGGTACTATTATTTATCAGTAAAATTATGAATGGAATTGATATTAAAGGAAAGAGAATTGTTGATGTGAAAAAGATATAGAGAGAGTTGGTGCTAGAACTGAGTCCAGCTGTAAACTTTTTGTAACTAAATCCGTAGTCTTTCCTTTATAGTTTGCTATTTTTCTAAATACTTTAAACTTTGGGAATAAGTCAGTTTTTGTATGACTTTGCAAATAATTACGAAAAAAAGAGGAATAAATTGAAGGCAGAGTTTTAGTTCGTGGCTATAGATTGTACATGTGTGGCCTTTAAGCTCTCCGAAAAAACGCCGGTGTCATAGGGAAACCGAAAATGACAAGGTAAGATGGGTGCATGTTTAAAAGCAAATTTTAAGAAAGTTATTTTATGCTTAAGTAAAACTAGATGATAATATAACGCATTTGAGTTTTATTTTCTTAATTTTGATAGTAGAAGCACTATGCACAATTTTTTACTAAAAACGGTAGTTACACCTGTATTCACCTACAGTTATTGATAATTATATTATTGTCTAAAAAACCTAAACAAACTAAAAGATCCATAAATAATTTTTTTCTAAAGTTAACAATTTCAATTTTTGTTAGGTAACTGATTTATTATTTGAGCACGGTGCGATTCTAAGTAGACTCATTTTTAAACTCACAAATTTATTGATTATAATTGATTTGGGGCACAAAGACTTGGAATTATTTATTATTTACTTCATAATAGAACTTATATTAAAAGCAAAACTAAAAAATATACAGTTTTTTGGACACTATATAAATATATAAGCTTTTTAATAATGTAGGTTTATGACATATTATTAGTATCAGAAAAGTCAATGGAAAGGGGGAAAAGGGAAAAGAGCAAAAGCAGCCCGCATATCTGCAGGCGAACATTGCAGGAAATGAGACCAGGGGATTGGAGTTTAAGGTTTATTGAATATTTTCTAAAAATACACACAAAAGCTGCTTAAACCTTTTGTATTTTTCCTTGCAAAAGTCCGTTAGAAAATCCTTAATATCAGCTGCTTTCAACATTCGCATTTTTTTAGAGAAATAAAAACATTTATAATATATTATTTGTCTTTTTTAATCAAACTGGTTTTAAAAGTAAATTCAATTTCTTATTAAAACTTACAGAAAAGAATAAAAATTTGAAAAATGAAGATTTTATGAAAACTTTATAGAAAAATAATGCAAATTTGTAAAAACAAATTATATTAATAACGTTAGTACTAGTACATATGGATTGTCTCAGAATTTAAAAAGTACAACTAAACACAGCAACAAATGAACGAGGTGAGGCTATGGTAACGGATATACATTAAAGTGCTGTTTATTTGTAGTTTTGTTAGAGTTTTGGGATTCTTAAATTTACTAATTTCTTAAAATGACTGAATCAGTTTTTTTTGTTTTTATGACCATTGCAAAGGGACTCAAACTTTCTTTAATATTTATGACGGCTCACGAAGATTTGTATAAAGCCTAAGTACTTAATACAGTGGTTGTCGGATTTTTAGATATTTAACCCGTTTTTTTCCCAGTTCGGACAGCGTTGTTCAAGTACCGAAACATGCAGATATTGCAATTCACGGTACCTTTTAGACAATGCGGTTCCGGTTTAACTGGAACTGTAGTAAATTTTGTTATTTTAAATAGAATGCTCTGTATATTTTTCAAGATTTAAATTTTATAAGAGATTTTTAATATTAAAGCTTTAGTGTATGTGATACCTATCTTGGTAGGTTTCCGAGAAAATGGCGATTGAAAATATCCAAACCACCGAACATAATGCAGTGATATAGGAAAGTAAATTAATATCATAAAATTTAAATATGTAAAATTTATCTATTCTTGCATGTTCTATCTTTTAAGGGAATAATAATATTACTTCCGGCTTTACCAAAAATGCTGCGAAAATTGACTACCCTAAAAATGTTACTTCTAAAATTTGAATGACGCACCGAAAATTGTATATTATGTTTAAATTAGGCATATTATACAGTTTAATTCATAAGGAAATGTCAATACTACAGGTACGTAGTTGGGGTCCAAAAATAAACATAAAAGTCTATATAAATATTGGTCCGCAAGGCCTTCGTTTCCGAAATACAGGTTGTTAAAGTTTTTATTTAATTTTTCAATTTTTTTTTTAAATCTATTGTAATGTAAATATTGGAGTAAAAATTGGTATCCGGGGGTTTTTTGGTATGACGGATTCGACCTAATCTTAGTGCGGCCCTTACTTGTAGGGGGTGCCACCTACACGTCTTTTTATTATTTTGAACAACAAAATTTTCTGGTAGGGCCCTGTTTTATATTTTTAAGTAAATTAAATATTTGTTTTGTCCTTTTTACGTCAAAAAGGTATACCTGTTAAAAGTTGATATAAGCAACCGTTTCGATATATTTGGATTTAAAGAAAATACGACGCATCTGATTTTATTATGGCAAAATTAAAAAAATGATTATTTAACAATATGTATTTTAATTTTCAATAAAATTATTGTTCTTAAATTATGTTCAGCAAAACATAAGCTAGGTTTTATAATTTTTAAAAATTCCACCCGCTTAGAAGTAAGCAGATGTCAGCTCTGTGGTGAACACCCTGTATTTCGGAAACAAAGGCCTTGCGGACCCATATTTGTATAGACTTTTATGTTTATTTTTGGACCCTGACTAGACAAAGACAAAGATAGGTGCATGGACTGCATGGTATAATACACTAGAGTCCCGCTAAACCGAACAGGGCCAGCACAAAAAAAAATATAAAACTTCAGAACTAGGAAAAGTAAAGAATAATTCAAGTAACGTCGTATGTTTTTTATAAAATCTTATACATAATTTATTTACTTGTTAGACAGTCACAAATTATTGACAAGCACAATTTAAAATGGCTTGACCTTTAATATTTTACACATCAGACGCTAAATATGCCTCAAAAAGACAGTAATACGGCATTATGTGACAACATTCCGCCTAATCCGAATTTATACTAATCCGGACTGGGTTTAATCCCAATTAGTTCGGATTAGCGGCTCTTTACTGTACAAGTTTTACTTCCGGAATGGATTGTATTCAAATCTTAAAAAATATACCTAGTGACCCTTTTTGAAACATCAAGATTCATGCCATTTTCGTTTAAACTAGAAGTGATAGGCAGATGGTATTAAAGCTAAACTTAGCACCCAGTATACAGGGTGTCCGAGAATATGTGGGCAATCTCTCGGAATCTAATAGAAAATCTAAAAATATTATGACAAGTTCCTATAAACCTTTTTCCTACGAGCCTTCCCTACGGAGATACAGGTACATAACGGACACCCTGGAAAACTTTTTTTTAAATAACTTTTAAAATACTACTCGTAATTTAATATTTTTTTAATATAATGGTAACTAGATGGGTCTTCTTAAAATGAACCCATCAAATCATATTTGGCTTATTTATTTTGCCAAGGACGGGCTAGCTCTGACACAATAATGGCAATTTTTTTAACACCCTGTATGATAAAGGCTCAACAATATTATTTTTGGAGAGCTTTAACCTTATACTAAAAAAAGGTATTCTTGACTGACCTCGATAAAATCAACTGTTTACGAGAAATAAAATATCATGGTTGGTAAGTTTTTTTACATTATACAGGGTGTTTTTTAATTGTACGTCAATATTTAGGAAAGCAATTTTTGGGTCCATTATAAGAAGAAAACTTCATATGAACGTATGTCCCAAACATCCTAACTTTTGAGATACAGAGTGGTAAAATTAGAAAAAAAAATATTTATTATTAATATCTATAATACCACTTTAGATATTTTAATGAAATTTGGCATACATATACTATGTATCAAAAAGCACTTTTTAATGTATCACATTTTTTTTTAATTTGCCAAAATAGGCAGGTCAAATTCTGTACGAACGCCATTGGTGGAAATAAAAAAATATGTGGTACACTAAAAAATGCTTCTTGATACATAGTACAGGGTTTTCCCGTATAATTGCGCACCCCTTTAAAATCTTTATTTTTATAGATAGAAAAAAATAGTTTATATGAGAGTTGCAAGATTTTTCATGAAAATTTTCATGGTGTAAGAAAGAAATGATTGATCGGAAAATTTAAAAATTATCAACTGTTATTTTATGGAATGTATGATTAAAACAAATTGCAATTCGTTTTAAAATATATAAAATTATATATATTCGTTATTTTTAATAAATAATTATATATTAAAAATTAAATTATTGCTAATTTTTATATATATATAATATATATATATATATATATATATATATATATATATATATATATATATATATATATATATATATATATATATATATATATATATATATATATATATATATATATATATATATATATATATATACTTATCTATGTTCGGATAAACGAGTTGCAAGTTATTTGAATTTAAAGCCATAGTTAGCCATGGATACAACCCTACAGCTAAGTAAAATATAAAAGTATTTGCAGAAGTCAATTTTTGTTTGGTTTCCAAGACGAACCATGGCTAACGCGACTTAACTTTGCCAAACTGACTCTATGGCTTATAAGAACAGATTTTAAATTCAAATAACTTGCAACTCGTTTATCCGAACCTAGATAGATAAATATATATATATATATATATATATATATATATATATATATATATATATATATATATATATATATATATATATATATATATATATATATATATATATATATATATATATATATATATATATATATATATATATATATATATATATATATATATATATATATATATTTAAAAAGGGGAAGATTAGCAGAATTTGAATTTTCAATCATATACAGGGTGTTCCATTTAAAATAACGAAGTTGATAGTGATTTGTTAATTTTCCGATCATCATTTGTTTTTCTATCTTACACCATGAAAATCTTCATGAAAAATCCTGCAACTTTCATATAAACTATTTTTTTCTATCTATAAAAATAAAGATTTTAAAGGGGTGCGCAATTATACGGGAAAACCCTGTACATTTATGCCAAGTTTCATTAAAATATCTAAAGTGGTATTTCAGATATTCATAATAAATTATTTATTTTTTAAAATTTCACAACCCTGTATCTCAAAAGTTAAGACGTTTAGGACATACGTTCATATGAAGTTTTCTTCTTAAAATGGACCCAAAAATTGCCTTCTTAAATATTGACATTTAATTAGAAAACTCTCTGTTTAATGTAAAAAACTTTACCATTTATAATTTTTTATTTCTCGTAAACACTTGATTTTATCGATGTCAATCAAGAATACCACTTTTTAGTTTAAGGTTATCATACAGGGTGTTAAAAAATTGCTATTATTGTATAAGTGCTAGTCCGTCCCTGGTAAACTAAATAAGCCAAATATAATTTGATATGTTCATTTTAAGAAGACTTATCTAGTAACCATCATATTTAAAAATATTTAATTACGCCTAGTATTTTATAAATTATTTAAACAAAAACGATTTCCAGGGGCGTTCGTTATGTACCTGTATCTCCGTAGAGGAGGGACATGGAAAAAAGTTTATGGGAACTTGTCATAATATTTTTGGGTTTTCTATTAGATTCCGAGAGATTACCCACATATTCTGGGACACCCAGTACATTATATATAAAAATATTTTTGGTGAATTCACATAAAAAAATATATTTGCAGGTAATAAATTAATTATGACAAGAAAAATCTTTGGCTTGAGAGGTGGATTGTAAAATGACTGCCCGTACAAAAACATGTAGGTCATTGTTTTGTAAAATAACGGAATGCATTTTTATTTTTATCAAACGTAAATAAAAGTGAGTTTACCAACGTTAATGAGGGGGTGAAATATTCTATTTCGTGTACGAAGCCCGCAGGACCATATTAATTTAAAAATAAAATATAGGTTCAGCCTTTTTTATGTCACTGTATACGTAAATGCACGGGCCTTTCAACAAATAGCCCACAGTCACGTGAAATATCAATACTTTTAACTCTTCGAGCATTAGGCTATCATATTGTTTGCAAAGGCTTCCACCCTTCTGCATTTATGAAGAGCTTCGTTTTAACTTTGTGCTATTAATGACGTACGCTTTAGTGCATTTTTATGCTTAGTTGAAGTTACGTAATTACAAATAATTTGTACAGGGTGTTCCAATAACGACGTTTTTTTTAAGGGTTCTTGGATTTCTATCAAATATATAATTTAGTGTACTACTTTTTGACTAAATAAAGTTTTCACGGACATCTTAGTTGTTAATAGTGTTGTAAATGGAAATATTGAAAATTCCCGAACGTCTCTCGGAAACTTTTGAAATATCAAAAAAATAATAATAATAAGAATATTATTTGCATTAACTTTCTTTTATTCGCGCAATTATCTTACCAAAAACCATTCATACTTAGATTTTTTGTCTGGTTTTGAGTACTTCGGAAATTTAACTCGTTTCTCAAAATCACTCGAGCGGCCCAATCTGACCATTTATGGTATTCCCCATGATAAACTTTCGTTAAATGTTTAGTTTTTTTAGTTTGAATTTTGAGATTGTAGTTTATTTTTATATTTCCAATATTTCCGTATATTTTCAAAAAATTCTGATATATTTCCGGAAATATTTCCAAATTAATATTTACTGGTTGTTAATTGACAGGGTAATTTTAAAAATATATAATGTTTGTTATGCACATCTCGTATCTCCGGATTTTCTTACTTTATTAAAATTACCTTTTGAAGTGTGTTGTTTCTAGTTTTAAGTTGAGTATAATAACTATTGTCAGAATTTTTTTTTATTTCTTAAAAACTGACCATGACTTACTATTGAAAATAAAGTAAATCATAATGTCCTTCAAACAGGCTCTTACAGGCCACAAAATGGCAGTCTCGTTGGACTCGTTCCCGGAAGGAAAACTCACCGCGGAACAGTCCAAACAGATTCAGATGGCGATGACTCGGGAGATCTTCAAGTCTCCAGCGGGGGAGGGGCCACAGTTTGCGGGTAGCCACCCGCAGGCTGGGGTACTTTTCGTAACCTGCGTAAACGATCACGCCAGGAACTGGCTAATGGACAAAGTTCCAAAAATTCAACCCTGGGAGGGGGCGACCCTTAGAGTAGGATACGCTAAGGATGTTGTCAAAACTGCCAAGGTTGTGACATTTATACCCACGGAACTCCTTGATGACAAGGAGCCAGGTAAAATCCTCCAGAATCTGGGGATCCAAAACAAGGATCTCAATACAGGTGACTGGAGGCTCATCAGCAGCCGTAGTGAGAAACAGGGCATCACCCTTGTACTTGCTATGGACGAACACGCCCTGAAGGAGTTGGGCAAGAGGGGCTACCAAGCCTTTCTGGGCCTAAACCCAATCACCTTCAGAGTGACTAAAGCTCACAAACAGGAGTCTGCAGGAACTGCGGGTGCTTCAAGCAAACCTGCAACATAAAAGGGCAGCCACGGCTGTCCTATGCAGGCTCCTATCTCGTGGAGACGCGGACATTGCCCTCATACAAGAACCTTGGCTTTTTAAAGGAAAAGTTGGGGCTTAGGCAAGCCGGAGGTAAGTTAATATATGACTCCAACTCTGGAAATGTCAGATCCTGCATATTTATTAAAGGAACTACATGCCTTAAAGCTAACGATTTCTGTTCTAGTGACCAGGCGGCGGTAAGGCTGAAATACATCATGGAAGGTGTATGGACTGAAGCTGTCCTCGCTTCAACCTACCTTCCATATGATGCAATCGATCCACCCCCATCTGAGGAACTCCGCCAGTTGGAGCAATTCTGTAGGCGCTCTAACCTACAGCTCATTATTGGGATGGATGCCAACGCACACCACACTGTTTGGGGAAGCAGTGATATCAACAGGAGAGGTGAGTACCTTTTAGACTTTATTATTTCTGAAAATTTAGAGGTATTAAATAGGGGGAATGAACCTACTTTTGTGACTAGAGCCCGTAAAGAGGTAATTGACGTTACTTTGGCATCTCCGCGTATACGATCCCAGGTAACTCGGTGGTATGTATCTGAGGAACCGTCGCTGTCTGATCACAGGCACATCTTCCTGGCGATCTCTGCATTTCAGAGGCCAATGGAGGAGTACCGTGATCCGAGGAGCACGGACTGGGAGAAATACAAGGAAACTTTGACCATCAACTGCAGTACCGTCAAAACCAGCATTAGGAACACTACTGACATAGAGCTTGCTTCCTGCGAACTACTGGAGGCTATTACAAACTCTTATCAGAATCACTGTCCTCTAGTAAAGCAAACCGCCAGGAAAAAGTCTACCTGGTGGAATAACGAACTACTGGAGCTAAGGAAAAAAACCCGCAGACTGTTCAACAGAGCGAAGAAAACGGGTAAGTGGGATGAACATCAATCTGCACTCACCGAATACAATAAACGGGTCCGTAAGGCCAAACTGGATTCATGGAGGAAATACTGCCAGGAGGTTGAAAATACCATCAAAAGATCCGGTCAATCCTGTTGGCACTCTAAAAAAACCAGATGGAACCTACTCTGAAACTGGCAGGGAAACTTTGGAGATTTTGCTCCAAACACATCTACCAGGATCAAGAGAAACTCAACTTAATGAGACCTACCCAGACGTCAATGTTCCGAATATTCGGCCCACAAGAACCTACGAAAAAATCGAGTGGGCAATTGAATCATTTGAAGCCTACAAAGCACCTGGACCTGATGGGATAATCCCAGCACTACTACAGCAGGGAAAGCAAACCCTAGTTCCACTGCTTTGCAAACTCTTCCGTGCAAGCCTAGCTACGAGCTATTTGCCAAATGCATGGAAGCAGACTAAAATGGTCTTCATTCCAAAGCCGGGTAAGGACTGCTCCCAGGCAAAGGGACTTAGACCAATTACATTGTCGTCTTTTATGATAAAAACAATGGAAAAACTGATCGACAGGTATGTCAGGGAAAACTCTCTTACAGAGAGGCCACTCCACAAAAACCAACATGCCTATCAATCAGAAAAATCATGCGAGTCTGCTCATCATCAACTGGTGACCAGATTAGAACTCGCACTGCACAACAAGGAAATCGCGCTTGCTGCATTTCTTGACATTGAGGGAGCTTTTGATCGAACCTCCTTCAACTCAATGGCCGCGGCTCTTGCCAGACATAATGTTAACGACACCATTTGTAGGTGGATAAACAACATGTTACTTGGCAGACGAGCGCAAGCAACGTTATTCAGCGAAACAATGGAGGTGTCAGTGGTCAAAGGATGCCCACAGGGAGGGTTCTATCCCCACTACTGTGGGATATGGTTGTTGACGAACTCCTGGTGGAACTGAATAATAATGGCTTCTATACCCAGGGGTATGCGGATGACATCACTATACTTGTCGTGGGGAAGCATAACAAAACAACCTCGGAGCTTATGCAAAGGGCACTGAGAATTGTGGAGGGATGGTGCAACAAGGAAAACCTTACTGTTAATCCTGGCAAAACTGCGCTAATACCCTTCACTAGACGAAGGAAGCTGGATGATTTAATATCTCCTCACTTCTTCGGTACCACACTCGGCTATGTCCAGGAGGTAAAGTATCTTGGATTAACTCTGGACTCTAAGCTAACCTGGAATCCACATATGCAGAATGTGATTAATAAGGGCAAAATGGCTCTAATGGCTACCAAAAGAGCTGTGGGGAAGAATTGGGAATTTCAGCCACGCATAGTGCACTTGTTGTACACGGCTGTGGTAAGACCCATGATAACCTACGGTTCAACTATCTGGTGGCCAAAAATAGAACAGAGAAAAGCAGAGCTGGAGTTATCCAAACTCCAGCGACTAGCATGTCTCTGTATAACGGGAGCTATTAGAAGCACTCCAACTGCAGCCATGGAAACCCTACTAAGCCTCCCCCCTCTTGGTATAATTATTAAGGCGGAGGCGAGGATTGGGGCATACAGGCTGAAATGCAACGGCAACTGGTGCTCTGGGCCTGCCCTAGGACACGCCAGAATAACGAGCAGTATCACAAACTCAATATTTGAGATGAGCAGTGACACAATGCCAAAACGGATAAATACACACAGACCATACAAAACCCAGCTTACCTGGGGCGGTAGTGAGCGATCTCCTGGTCAGTCTCGAAATTTGGTTTGGTATACCGATGGATCCAAGACTGACAATGGAGCCGGCGCAGGAATACATGGTATGACCCCTAGGTTTAATGCTTATGCTTCCCTGGGGAAATATGCCACTGTTTTCCAGGCGGAAATATATGCCATTGAACTTTGTCTGCGAGAGAACTTGAGGAGGAGATATAAGGGCAGGGACATTACTATCTTCTCTGATAGTCAAGCGGCCATAAAAGCTTTGGCATCTCAACAAGTCAACTCAAGGTTGGTTTGGAACTGTCTGCAATGCCTCCTAAACCTGGCTAACCACAACAAAGTTACACTTTCCTGGGTGCCAGGACACAGGGGAATACAGGGCAATGAAAATGCAGACTCGCCAGGCGAGGCTCCGCAGCAATGTTTGTGGGTCCTGAACCTGCTTTTGGAATACCAAAAACCTCGGTTCGTGGCTACATGACTCGGTGGATTCAAACACAACATCAGTCATACTGGAACCACATTCCAAGGCAAAATCACACTAAGTCAATGTTGGAATCACCATCGAAAGCATTGACAAGTGAACTACTAAAACTAAATAGGAATCAGATTAGAATAGTGACAGGATTAATAACCGGACACTGCACCCTAAAAAAACATTTGCACACTATGGGCATCTATAGAGAAGAACCCATTTGCAGACTATGTGACGAAGAGGAAGAGACAGCCTCTCACATCATATATAAGTGCCCTGCACTTACATACTGGAGAACAAATCAAAACCTCATGGTGGACACTAACCACCAGGAGGCTGGAGACCAGAAAAGAACAGTAAAAGGGCTACTACACCTGTCTAAGGTGTCAAACCTTTTTAACTGAAACAAATACACAAGAGATACAACAAGCCCTGTAGGCTGCAGTGTCGAGGCGGACAAAACCTCAACTTGTGTATTTAGATTATCAATCAATCAAATCATAATGTAATTTTAAGTTGGTTAGCCAAAATACTTATCAAATATTTGGATCGTCTCCTTGAAAGTGTTAAACAATGTTATGGTTTCAATAACACTAAAATCTTGGACTTCCATTGTCTTTATTTGTTAATTGATACACAACGTTTCCTTAGTAATGTATCTGCAAGTGAGTTATTAAGTGATAACTAAAAAATTATTTTTTTAGTTATCACTTAATAACTAAAAAATGTTTTTAAAAGCACAGCTACGACTTATATACATACTGTCCCCTTTTTTCTTCCAGTGAGTTTCTTTATGAATAGTTTTTGCTTCCGACCATTGTATGCGGTGTTGTTTTGACCAAGCGTGTTTGGCAAACCCTGACTTCGACGTGTTACCTTGTTCCGTATGTCTTTTGTGTTCTTTACCTCTAACTTCAAGCGGTCTTTTCGTTTCCCCGATAGATACCTCACCACATTCACATGGAATTTGGTAGATACAGTGATTTTTTGAAATCTTTAAGTATAGTTTTTAGTTAACACTTGAAAACGGTTGGAGATACATCACTAACCAAAACGTTGTTTAACAATTAACAAATAAAGACAATGAAAGTCCAAGATTTTAGTGTTATTGAAATATTTGGATGTTTATAAAAATTAACTTTCTTTACGAAAATCCAACCACGCTACTTAACTCTATGGAAAGAGGTTTATCAAAATCATTTTTTATTAAATAATTTATGCCGTATGTCATAAAGTAAAGAAGGCATTTTACTTAACAACCTTTGATTTTCTTTTATTTGGTAGATATTTATTATTTTTAAATTTTGTGTTTTCGTCACAACTGGATTAAGAGGTATGAAAATTGGTATGTAGGCTATGTGATGTATTTTAACATTTTTGGAATACATCCCTTGGGGGGTTAAAATAAAGATAAAAGTTTCTGTAGAAAAATCGTCATTTTTAAGGTTGTAAATATGGAAGCTGGTAATTGGTCCTCTGATTTTCAAGAAAAATGGAGGTGGAAGAGTTTTTGGAACTTTATCTCCTGAGAGGTCAAAAGTACAGAAGATAGTTTTTATGAGAAATTCGTATTTACTCGTTTACAAACGCCATTCATATTAGAAAATAATTACAAATAGAATGCGACAACAACAACCGACTGCAGTGGTGCAGCGACAGGCTTTTGTGGGATTAGGAATGGAACCAGATGATCTTTAGGAATAAAATTTACTTTTCTTTAAGTAGATATGCATGATGGTCAAGCAATGGTAGGTTAGGTTAGGTTAAAAGTGAGTGGGCTTAACACCCTTCACCACCTTTTTATATTTCTTCCACCAGGTCCAGATTTCTAATAGATCTAATGATCCTGTTGAGAGAGAGAGTTTCACCTCTTTCAGCAACAAGGTGCCATTGCCGAGAATTGCGAATCTAAGTCGTGCCACCGCCGGACACAAACACAATATGTGCTCTACCGATTCAGCCTCCTCCATGCACATGCGGCACTCAGCGTCTTCCGCTAGGCCGATCTTGTGCATGTGGTATTTTAATCTGCAGTGCCCCGTGTACAGTCCTACTAAAGTTTTACGGTGTGCCCTTAATTGCTTCAGTAGTTTGACGGTACATTGTTGATTCAGTGGGCTTATAAAGGCCTCCGAGTATCTAAGACCAGGAAGTCTAAGCCAGTACCGAATATTTTCTCTCTGTGTCCAAGCTAATATGAACTGCTTAGCCATTCTATAAGATATACCAATGACGGTTCCGGCCCTGTGAATTTTGTCTACGCTCCCCTTTTGGCAAAGAGGTCTGCGGATTTATTACTCTAGGCCGGTATGTCCAGGTATCCATAGTAGGGTAACCCTGTTGTTTTGACACAATTTGGTCAGCGCATCCTTGAATTTCCAGACGGTTTTGGAATTGCACCGGCTGGACTCAAGAGCCCTGAGTTCTGCTTGACAGTCGGAGAATATTTTAACTGTCTTACGTGTGAAGTGCTGATCAACCAACGTTCTAGCACACATCTCAACAACATATACCTCCGCTTGAAATATGGTTGCGAAAGCGCCCAGGCTGAAAAAATAACTCTGCCCTTGGCCTCAAGATTTACCAGCAATGCTAAGAAGGCGACGTGGTAAAATACTTAACTCATAATTTGACAAGGAGTCAACATCATAACGTGACTGTTGGGTGCCATGGGATATGGTGGCAGGACACCGCTAGTTTTTATTAGATGCAACATATCCTTTCAATGTCTTAAGACGATCAAAAACCACATTTTTAAACGAGTAATGTTAGACTACATGTTGTCAGATTAATCATAGAGTCCATGGATCAACACCACATTCATCGCTTACCATGACCCCTAAGACCGGCTGATCCTTCTATCACAAAGACAGCAGTACTTAGATATGAGTCGGAGGTTGGGTGGAATGAGATTCCCAAAGAGGATATAGACCACCTTATCAGATTCATAACCAGACGTGTAAATACGTGTTTAGGAGATTTGCACATTATTAGACTTAATTCTGGTATTTGTCTCTCTGTTTAGGTACCAAACTATTTAATTTTAAATAATGAAATTTTGCTTACGTTATACGGTATGATAGTAAGACGTTTAAAGTTTTATGATAATTAAGATTTAAAAAAGTATTTATCAGAAAATCATTTAACACAAAAAGGCGTTTGGGTGACGCAAGCTATTCAATTTATGTGGAGACCCTACAGACCATTGTTACGCTACTGCGTGTTGCCGTGTGTAAATCTAATAATAAAGTGTTATGATATTGTACAAAGGTAATCTCAAGATGATTAACGCCTCCTTAAAACTAAATGAGGTCTCTAGTGAGCTAGACACGGCGTTACTTTATGAGACAGATCTCTATCTTCATGCTTATAGCATCATCCGATGCCGCGGTCTCCACTTTCAGCACAATTACACTATATTCAATTATGAAGTAAAATGCCGTTTGGCGTTTTTACTATTCACTTTTCTACAAGCCATAAAGTCAGTCGAGACACACGAACCTTGTGGCTTTTGTTAACAGTTTTATGGTATCGGACAGAATGAAGAATGGTTTGAAAGGTACTTAGAAAACGCCTGCTTTGTATTTCTAGAAAAAAGTGTTGCATAATGTTAAAATTAATATACTATTGAAGGTATATTAACAAGCTTTATTGCTGAACAGAGCAAATATATATCTTAAATGAATATATGTATCTATAATGTGGTCATATGGACCACAAAAGTTTTTGGCTCATTACACGTTGCTGCTTTGGTTTTTTGGTTCATTTGTTGTTTTCGAAAGCCCATCCGTAGACATACTGTTTCATATTGATACAAATGAGTACTAAGAAAAAAAGATTTTAAGCTTACTTTATTTAAATACATAATACACTGTTATGCCTTTATGTAATATAAAAAAAATAATAACACATTTAATTTTCAAAAAATCAGGAGATAGGACCCCGCACAAACCTTATAAAAAATGGCTCTCCGTCAAATTTGAAGAAATTTTGCGGAGAGGTAGCTTTTAACATACTGATCAAAAAGTCCCAAATGGCACAACCACCCAAACCTTAGCCCAGATCCCCCGCGGCCCTCGTGAGTACAACAGGGTGAGGGTTCCCTGTAACGTTTGTAAGAGAAAGAAATGTCATGTCAAAAGAATTTAATAGGAGTAGTTACACAATCTATACCCATGTAAGTATATGTTAAGAGTTAGTAGGGTGCAAGGGGTCTGCAAAGGATGTGGTGTAATGAGTTAAGGGTAGAATATAAGAAGGGTTTAAAAAAATGGTAAGAAAGGAGTGGAGTGAAAGCAAACGCTTTGAAGATTAATAGTTCCACATGATTACCCATGAAAGTGTCTGTTGGGGGGCTTGGAGTAAGCTTGGGAGATCTGGGGGGTAGGGGACGGAAAAGTAAAATTTAGAAGTAGAAGAAAAGCTTTGCAGGAGTTTAATAAAAAAAATTGCAGAATCGATATCCTTGAAAGTGTATGTTGGAGCTTCAGGGAGGCTGGGAGGTAGATAGGTTTAAAGTGAGTGGGTATAACACCCTTCCACCGCGACCGATCAGTCTATTGTGGCTCACACCCTTTTATATTTCACCCCCCAGGTCCAGACTCCTTATAAATCTGATGATCCTGTTGGGAGAGAGATCTTTCACCTCCCCCGGCAACAAGGTGTCATTGCCGACGACTGCGAATCTTAGTCATGCCATTGCTGGACACGAACACAGTATGTGTTCTGCCGATTCATCCCCCTCCATGCACATGCGGAACTCGGCGTCTTCCGCTAGGCCGATCTTGTGCATGTGGTATTTTAATCTGCAGTGTCCCGTGTACAGTCCCACTAGAGTTTTAAGGTGTACCCTTGATTGCTCCAGTAGTTTGACAGTACATTGTTGGTTTGGTGGGCTTATGAAGGCCTTCGAGTGTCTGAGACCCGAAAATCCATGCCAGTACCGAAGATTTTGGGGAGTCGGGTAAGGAGTTTGGTGAAATATGTTAAAAATAAAGGGGTTAAATACAGGGGTTGACAAAAAAGTTTAATGTATGTGTGATGTGGGTCTGTGGTGGGGTTTGGGTGTTACATTAAGAATTTTGATCAGCATGTTAGAAGCTACCTCTTGGCAAAATTTCAGCAAATTTAGCAGCTAATATTCATAAGGATTGTGCAAAATGCTTTAAAAGGCGCCAAGCCCAATGTAACCAGTTCAAAACGGTAGCAACCACTTCCTTAACGCGTGTTCATGCACTAAACATAAAAGCATAAAATACAAAAATCATAAATGGAATATCTGTGCTAATCTTAAAGTTATTGCACTAGCTACATGATTTTAAAGTGTCTACACCAAATATTAAAGTTCTTATTGCGAAAGGGATTGTGAAGCCAAAAACCAAGTTTATTTCGTGGAAGAATGGCCGCACGTGAAAACATTGAGTCCAGTTTTGAATAACGTTTGTAATGCATTCTTAGTAGAGCAGCAGAAAATTGATTTACTTTCTTTGTATGTAAAACTAGGATTCACAATTTGATCAAATCTTTAAAAAGACAAGATAATGCTGGCAATTTTTTAAGTCGAAAATTTGCGCATGAATTGAGGTAAAGCATGATGAAGGAGTATGTTGGGCTGCAAATACGAAACTGGTGCTTATTTCCAAAAGTTGTAATTATGTCTTCTTCTTTTTCTTCCCTGGCATTACAACTCTGGGTAAGTCTTAACCACATCCACTATTGCTCTCCATCTCGTACGATCTTGTGCTTCCACTTGCCACTGCTGGACTTCCATCTTAGATAAATCTGCTTTTACAGCATCCTTCCATCTTTTTCTCGGTCTACCTATTAATCTTCTGCCATCTGGTCTCTCAAGGAATACTGTTTTTATCAATCTGTGGTCTTCTGATCTTACTATATGACCTGCCCATCTTATTCGGTTAGCTTTTGTGTGTCTAACTATGTTTTCACTGCCATACATTGCCGCCAATTCAGCATTGTGGCGTCTTTTCCACACTCCTGTTGTTTCATCTCTATTAGACCCAAATATCATTCTGAGAACTTTTCTTTCAAACACAAGAAGGTTATTCATTTCCCGTTGATTGAGGGTCCAGGTTTCGCTGCCATAAGAAACTACCGGGCGAATTATTGACCTGTACAAAGTTAGTTTGGATTGTCTTTTTAACAGTCTAGATGTAAATAATGTTGTAAGAGAGTATAACGCCCTATTTTCATTATTCGTGCTGATACATCTTTTTCTACTCGATTGTCATCCGTGATTACCGCTCCTAGCTACTTAAATTTCTTAACCACTTCGAAGTTGAACTCATTAAGGGTTATATTCTGCCTGATTCGGGGCCTTGGATTCTTTGCAACTACCATGTATTTGTTTTTTTTTCGTTTACTCGTAGGCCCAGATTACCTGCTTTTTTCTCCAGCTGTAAAAAAACCTCTAACATGTCTCTTGTTGAATGGGCCACTGTGTCTATGTCATCAGCAAAGGCCAAGAGCAATTTTGAACCCTGATGAGCAATGATGAGTGATTATGTAGTCACAAAAATATATATTATCCCTGGGAAAGAAATTGACGAAATGACCCACTTTATGTTGCAACTACTATAACAAATGTGTACACCTATGAAAGTAATCCGGTAAAGGGCCGTAAATGTTAATTCATCTAGGCGCACACAAGTTAACAATATTTGTGTGTTACTTTAATAAGGGGTCAGTCTACTCAATCATTTAAAAAAATCGATTCGTTGGAGTTTTTCAAAAGTTTATGCGTTTAACAGCATTCTCTAAGAATTTTAGAATGATCCAAAAGACTTTAAACGCGTTTATCTTAAGGATCCATTCGCGCCGCGAAAATTGGATTCAATTTGGGGTTCGGGGCATAATGTTTTTCTCAAAAACGGTATAAGTTATCGATAATTTTCAGAAACTATATGAAAGCCAACCCTTAAATTTAGGCTTCTGCTTTAATAGTTTTTTTAAATATGGATTTAGTTTTTAATATTTCCTTGAGTGAAAGTCACCCTAAAATCGGTTATGTTTAGATACTATTTTTCTTAACTCGACTCATATTTCAAAAATCCGTTACAGCAGAGGCAAATTTCCTTACCTTTAAAATGGTGTATAATTTATGTCATTTAAGTGAAAAATAGTTACCGAAAAACGTTATCTCCTGTAGGCTTAAAATCGGAAACAACATCGCATCGATACACCGAATTTGGAAGAACCTAAATAAAATATAATATTTTTAATGCGGCTATACGAAAATTGTGGTAGTGGGAGTTTGTTAGTCTCCGCTCACCGTCTCCGCGTCCTTTCGCCCGACCCCTAAGGTGTAGCGTAAATGCACTCTTAAAATTATGTTTTTCGACCTTACGTTGTCTGATTCTCACAGACCACTTAACCGATTTTCATGATATTTTAGCTAAATAACCCTTAGATGTATGAGTTCGATTCGACCTACAATCATCTTAAAATTTTAATTTTTACTAATTGTTTGAAAGCAAAAACCACAAAAAAACACTTTTTTATTGATTTTTTTTTTCTAAAACAATCAGCCATTTTGTTTATTATACGTAAAATTTAATGATTGTAGGTCAAATCGAACGAATTTCAGATGATTTGTCCCAAAAATATGGACAACGTAACTAACACGCCTACTTTTTGAAGCGTTACCATTACCTATAATTATTATGTATACAAAATTTTTAAAATTATAAAAAATAATTTTCCTAGCAGTTTAAAAGTGTGTTTATTAAGCCCAACATCTTTTTTATTAATAATTTTGATAGAAGCTTAAAATAGTGAAAATACCGTTTTTTAGAGCGCGCCGAGTAGACTAACCCACTTAAGCTATGAGTAATTTAAAATCAGTTTTTACCGTGGATACTACTGTTAAAAAAATTCTATAACTATATAATAATATAAATATTTTTTTTGTAGGGAAAACCGTTGTGATATGTACATGGAAACTTCTTAGGAACTCCTAACTGCCCTGCAATTCCAGGTGCAAAAGCTAATTATAACGGCAAGGCTTAATACAATTAGAAAAACTCAGAAGGTGATGGTTTAGCTGGTGGTAAAAAATCAAAAATATTAACTGTGGAATCTACACTATTTTAAAATTCGGTTAAAATTATACAACTTTTATTGTAAAAAAAAGACTTTTACACCAGGTATTTCGTACTCAAAAATCTACAATTTATTTATAGGTATGTATATATAAATATCACTTTCGGGGGGTCCTTAGGGGTTATCGGGTCTTGTGCCCATTAGGATTTTTGATCAGCATGTTGGGAACTATCAGTCTGCAGTTTCAAAAAAAAATGACCGAGTTTTATTTTGGTTTCTCTTCTACCTAATTCTAATTTTATTATTGTTATTATTTTAAAATACCCCATAAAATGAAACATTTAACAGGATTTGCTTAATATTCAAGATATCGTGGTACCCGCAATTATTATGTAATTCAGTTAACGAGGAGTCAAGTCAAGAATCCTGATTCCTTACTTTAACAAATAGGCTTAAAACAGTTTTTCTTTAATGCTATATAATAATTCACTTACTTTAAAATATTAATTTACCTGTAAGAACTTACTTTTAAGCTTATTAAATTTTTGACGAGCTCTCTATAATGATTTTGTAAATGTTTTAACATGCCAGCTAATTAAAACAACCGTTTACTTAAAAATGCAATGCAGCTGCTATAGCGAAATAAATAAATGACAAGGTATCTATCTAATCCCTGCTAATAAATACCAGTCCCTGCAATTTGGTATAGTTGGTAGTCTTAAGTTATTTTAAGATATACATTAAATGGGTTGTCTATCGGACCAAAACGAGTGCTTAGTAGATTAAAATTTTAATGGATTTTATCCTTAGTAACATGCGGACAGTTATATTTTACGGCTAGACACCCATCAAGTAACTTTTAAACAGATGTATCAAATATTAATTAGTTGATATTAATTACTTACTTATTCTTTATTAGTTTAAATTAAAAAAAATATATACATACAGGGCAGAACTGGGCAGGAATAGAATCCCTTTGGAAACAAATCCAGGATTCATTACCTTTTGAAAATAGGATTCGTGATCCGGATACGTTATATAATTTTAAAATGATCCGAAATCAAATCCTTTTAATAATAATCTGATTTCAAAAGGAATCGATTCCCTATATTTTGAATTTAAGACAAATCAGTTTTTTAAATGCCAAATCCACCATTCTGAATATGCCATTTCAAATTACCAAATTTTAACATAAGATTATAAATTTACAAATCTTGACCTAGCAGCCTTTAAAACCCATATATCCCGAATCTGGGGCAAAGCGGTTTATAAATGCCAAAATCTGCCATTTTTAATCTTCCATCTTAAATTCTCAAATTTTTACATAAGATTCTTAACAAGCGTGACATTGATTTTTAAAAGTAAATGTGCAGAGTTTTAAAAATCTGCATACTAAAATCTTTAAACAAGGAAACACACCTAACGTGTGATTTTTAACCAAAAAATGTTGTTTTTTAAGTCGGGAGAAACAACATTTAAATGAAACAATTTTTTCCTAACCATAGAGGGTTTATCGAAAAACGGGCATAAATTTTACTTGCATTTGATCTTAAAGGTTTTAATTACTCGATCTTTATAATTTTGTAGTATCTTTGAAATAACCCTAAGAGACTTTTAAATGACACATTTTATTATAACTATTCAGCCTGGTGTCTTACAAAAACGAATTTAAAATAAGACATTTTTATATTCCGTAAGCAAAGAAATTTTTAAGCGGTACTTGTGAAACTTAATGTAAAGTTACACTAAGATGTCCCATTTATAGGTTTCTTGTAGTACAGTGTATGGGAAAAAACAAAATGTTTAACCTTCAGATCTTTTTGTACCGTTTAAATTTTTATGAAAATTTGGAGTTAAGTTGCTTTTACCCTCTAGATTAAAGTTTATATATGCTTAAATCGTGCTCCCCATTTTTAGGGTGTAAAAACCACCCCGTATGCTAAAAAATGAAAAAAAACAAAAAGAAATATTTTTAACGTTTTAATCCTTAAAAATCACCCTTAATAACGACATTACAAAAAAACATATTTTTTTTTATCTTAAAATTATTTAATGACGCTTATATTGTAGAAAAAAATATATAACAGTTTACGGTATAGTAAATATTTAACTACAATAACTTAACCCTTATATAACCACTCCCCATGAGATTTAAAAAAAAAACATGTTTTTGACAAAGTAAAACGATTTGATGATACATAATTATAGTCCCGCAAATAAAGCTAAAAAAATCCGAAACCTCGCAATTTTTTTGTCCTGCATCGATTTGCATAAAAATTTGAAATTAGACGCTTCTAACTTTCTACGTTAAATTATTTTTTTATGGTGATGTGCGTTGTTAGTTTTTTAAGAGTGAAAACTACCCCTAATTGTAAAATAACATTTTAAACCTTAAGATAGGTAAAAGTTGGTTTGGATTAGTTGAGTAATGATTGTTGTATGGTCTGGAATACAATTTTAAAATATTTTAACCCTCAAAAATCAACCCTTGGTACAACTTAAAGCAAAAAAAAATATATTTACTCTAAAAAAATGAATAATTTATCACGATAATTTAATTTTGGAATGCTGTTGCTTAAAATATGTACTAATTTCATTTCGCAACTTTTCGACCCACATAAATCAGCCTAAAAAAAAAGATTTACCCCAAAAAATTAATAGCTTAACCGATTTATTAATTAAAATATTACTGCCTGAAATATTACCAATTTCATTATTTGGCAAATATTCAATCCTTAAAAAGCACCCCTTACAACATTACAATTCTTATAAACCAATATAATAGATATAAATAGGAAAAAAAAGTAGAATTACATACAAAAATTATACCGGTAAAAGTATAAAGTATACCGATTATATAGATTATTATGCTCCAAAGTGGGCTATTCGAATTTTTCGAAAAAAAAAAGATTGTTTTTTTAAACATAACTCCTTTAGTTTAAATGATAGAAAGTTTTTTCAAAAATGATTTTGTAGGGTTTTTTAAGAGATACAAGACTATGTGAATTAAATCCCTTTAAATCCCTTACAATTAATTTTATAATGGGATGAGTTTAAAGGGCTCGAATAAGGTGGTGCTTGCTCCTAAATAGAGACGCAATAGAAAATTCGATATTTTTTTCTATATGAAAAAAAAACAGTTTGATTTAAATAATCTCAAAAAGTAAGTACCTATTGAAGAATGGATCTGCAAAAAATCTCAATTTTAATAATTATTACAATAATAATCAGCAAAAATTTGTGCATACTAGGTCAAAATAAAATGCAATATTTCAAAGTGAATTTTAGCTAAGAAAAAAAATCAACTGTTGTTTAACGGAAAATTTAGGCTTTCTTTTATAAATAATCTCGATTTTATATTTTTCTGTAACAAATTTCTATCTGATTTTATTAATCAAAGAGTCGGTAATGGAAACTCCAAGAGAACTTTAAAACATTGCGCATGCGCAGTACTTAAAAATTACTTTTTTGAAAATCGGTTGTAATTTTGCTAAAGTTTAAAAATATTAAAAAAACATTTTAACAAAAGTTGTAGCGAAGATCACAATCTACAACTTTTATTTAAAACTTTTTTTCATATTTTTAAAATTAAAACAGTTTCAATTTAAAAAATTAAAAATCATAAACATTTGCAGTTTTTGAAAACCCCAGGTCACATCTCTTAAAGAATTTTTTTTGATATGACAGATTAATGTTTTTAACAACTGAGAGGGTCCGTCGATCCTCACTGGGTTTTTAAAAATTACTTAAAATAAAACAATTTATGTCTAAATCGATAAAATTTACAAGAACGCCTAGAAATTTAAATGAGTATGATAATTATTTAGAAATTAAAGTTGTGGCAGTTTTATTTGTGTTTTTAATTCAAATAATTTTTGAGTAGTTAATTAACTTAGACTCTTTGACCCCCTTTACATTTGTTTCTAGCGGCGGCACTGATCAGTGGCTTGCATATAGTTTATAAAATAATATTTTACTGGCATTTTGTTATGTTCATGTTGGGTGGATGTGGGATTTTTCGTGGATCAACACATTTGGTAAAGTGCCTGCCCAAATTGCTAAATTTCCAAATTTGCCTAATTCCCATCATTAGACACTGGGCATTGCTTCCGACGTTCCCCAGCTAGTTTGTTGGCGGACTCTAGTGCTAATCATACTACATTTAAGGGACACGGTGGATAGAAGTTCAGTATAGTAGCAAAGGGTTATATAGAAGACTCGCTACAAGAGAAAAAGAAAATTGCTTATCAAATTTCGTCCAAAACTTTGGTGGATGACATTGCTTCCTGCCCGGGTACATATCTTACCAAAGTAAATTGTGTAATTGAATAAATAATTTATTTTGATCTAAGTAGGTATTACGTTTCTGTAATTTCTAATCTGTGTTAAAAGTAAATCACTTTTAGCACAAGTGCTAAAAGTAATTACTTTTGATAACCACAAAATATTATTTAAGGAAAATATATGCCTTAAACAATTCAGTGTACTTCAGTTAATTTATGCGTTATGAAAAAAATAACATTTATCATATATGCGAATCTACATGCATTGCTTTAAAATAATGTTATTTGCATAATTCAATTTAAATCCAAGTGGAAGGAAGACGATCGGACACTTTCCCGCCATCATCATTTCGGTTTGGAGTTCGCGTGCGGTGCGTGAAGCACATACACACTCGCAGGCAGGCCCGGGTTAATGACCCACTCCACATTCAAAGACTTGGGATAGGACAAGCACCCAAACTGTTCGGCTGTTTGGCATGTTACATTGACGTATTGCATACGGTAGCACAAAAAAATAAGAGTTCGTTGAAGTTTTATACATGTAAGAATACAAATTAAAAAAAACAACTTTTACAAACTGTACTGTCAAACGCACTTTTAGATACTTGGTTTTAGTCCGGAAAATGAACTTGTACAGTATTGAGTCCAGTAAAAAAAATACTGGACTATTCCGGTAATACTTTTTTTATTTTTATCACATTTCCATTGAGAAAAGGACAAAAAATCTTTCTCATACATTTTTTTAGTACTAGCTGCCCTGTAGCCCTATTAAATTTTTCAAAATTTTATCAGGAATTAAATTTCCACCATCCTTACTTAATGAACGACGTGAAAATCGTTGATGGATGACAAAACGTCATAAATAATAACTAAAAGTTCTTAGAATCACCTTATTTTTATATCAAAATTCTTACAAATTTTATTTTATTTCCACCATCTTTCTCCATTCCGTCAATTTTACCAAAAATGATTGTAAAATAACACTAATTTTTAACTGACTACTTTTCACCTTGACATAAATAAAAACAGTATAGTTGTGTTTTCTGGATATATCAACGCAATCTTTTTGTCAAATTTAAATTTTATGTCAGTACTGACAGTGTGTCCACCAGTAAACAAAAATCTTAAAATCCGTTTCCAAAGCAGACAATTAATTATTTCGCAGATATACGAAGCAGGTTTAACATATGTTATTATTTTAAAACATAAAATTCGACAGTACAGTATGAAATAAAATATTGTACATTACAGTATTCGTTTCGAAATGCCAGACTTTGTCGCCTCATCCGTAAACATCTCACTCATACTGTAAAAGATCATTTTTCGGACTTATTATCCATGTTACTTCAGGGCCGCCCGCAGGGGGGGTGAGGGGGTGTCCGTCAAAAAAAATGTCAAGTGTTCGCATGAATTGTATCAATTTATTAGGGATAATTGGCTGGATTCTATCATCGAATACAGGGGCGTCCGCTCACACGGCCAACCTGACACGTAATTCGGCCTCGAATTACCAATAGTGATGTAAATTTCCGTATCCTTTTGATATTCGGATCATACGTATTCGGAATCAGGAGGGATTCGGATTCAATATGCGAATACGTATCCATAAGAAGTCCTTATAACATAGGCAACCGTAAATATAAAGCGCGGAGTCGCGCACAGCTGATGCCGGACGTGCCGGCGCGACGGGCGAATAGAGGAAAGGATACGAATTCAAAGACAATTGCAAGTAATCAACAGGGTTGCTGTTCAAATTCCGCTTTATGTTACACAAAATTTCTCTATTTTCGCTATGCTTATTAAAATGTTTGTTCTGTTAAAAAAATATATAAAATAAACTAAACGGCGACGGTAAATAATAGGTTACGGTTAAAAATATATAAAGTTGCTTAATTTTATTATTTTATTAATAGTTATAGCAAGGCAACATAGAAACAAATATTCGTTTCACCATAGGAACAAAGAATATAAAACAACAGCTCCGCAAGTCAAATGTAAAAAATATAACTTTCTGAGGTAACCTTCTTTTTCCTCCCCTGCATTTTTAATTTTTAAGTTTTTGAATTTTTTAAAATGGGTTACGTTAAACTCGTAAGGTAAACAATACTGTTTTTTGCTTGAAGGTCAAGTCTTATTAAAAGTAACGCGGATAAAGTTGATTCTATTTTTTTTTGTTTTATTATCTAGCATATAAAAGAAAGTTCGCGCAACATTTACGTTTCCGTGAGGGAGTGACGAAATTATTAGCGCTTATTTTTCCGCATTAAAAAATAAGTATTTATTAAAATTAAGTTTTTTACGTATGCCCAAAGTGCTTTAATTAAGGACAGCGCAATCCAGGGACAAATGGAAAAATGTTTATAAGACAGCTCTTAACGATTACGGATCCGATCGCATATTCGAGCCCGCGTCGATGCCGATCAACCGGCAGTTGGAAGAATTCATCCGCTCCCGTTTCGATACCGAATACGTATTCGAATTTACGGACTGATTCCGGAATATACGGATTCGTTTAATATTCGGATTCAACGAAAATTTGGATACGTATCCTTACATCGCTAATTACCAACAATTATAAAACAAAAGAAAACACACCAGCAGAATCATATTTAAAGTCCTAACCTACAAAATGCCTTATGAATCGAATGTGACAAATCGACGGACACATTTTAATTTGTGTCTCGATATTAATTGTACAATTGGCAGACAATCGATAATTAAAAATAAAATAAGCAAGTGCAAATCGTGTCACTTTTAACACAAAACAACTTTACATATTGTGAAAAGCGTCCCACCTTCAAAACAAAAAGTATTTCGCGTTCCGCTTTAAGCACAGTTTAATTCTACTACTTAACTGGTGCAAAGCGTTTTGCTTTTAACACAAAAAACCTTATTTAACCATTGTAAAAACCGTCCCAATTTTAACACAAAAAGTATTCATTTGGCTGAAGTGCAAAGCGCTTCGCTTTCAACACATTTTTAAATTTAACTGGTGTCAAGCGTTCCGCTTTAAACACAGTTTTAGTTCTACAACTTAACTGGTGAAAAGTGTTATCCTTTAAACACAGTTTAACTGGTGCAAATCGTATTGCTTTCAACACAGAACAAACTTATTTAAGTATTGTGAAAAGTGTTCCGACTTTAACACAAAGGCCTTTATTTGACTAAAGTGCAAAGCGTTCTGCTTTGAAAACATTTTTAAATTTAACTGGTGCAAAGCGTTTAGCTTTCAGTGTCCCACTTTGCACAATAGTTAAAAAAACTTTTTCAACACGTTTTTAATTTACCACAGTTAAAGGCGTTTTGCTTTCCACACCAAACAAAATTTATTTTTACCTATTTGCAAAGGTCGCGAACAAAAAAGTCCCTTTTTGATTAAATGCAAAGCGTCTTTCAAACATTTTTAAATTTTTAACTGGTGTCAAAAACTGAAAATTTACTTTCAACACAGTTTTAATTCTATTTCAGTGCAAGCCGTTTCGCTTTTCACACCAAATAAATTTATTTAACTATTATGCAAAGTGTCCCGCTTTCGAAACAAAAAGTCTTTATTTGACTAAAGTGCAAAGCGTTCCGCTTTCAACACATTTTTAAATTTAACTGGTGCAAAGCATTCCGCTTTTAACACAGTTTTAATTATATTACAGTGCAAGGCGTTTCGCTTTCCACATCAAATAAATTTATTTAACTACCGTGTAAAGTATCCCGCTTTTAAGATAAAAAGTCTTTATTTGACTAAAGTGTAAAGTGTTCCGCTTTCAAGACAAAAAGTCTTTATTTGACTCAAGTGCAAAGTGTCCCGCTTTCAAGACAAAAAGTCCTTATTAGACTAAAGTGCAAAGCGTTCAGCTTTTACAAAGTTTTTACTATAGTGCAAAGCGTTTCGCCTTTAACACAAAACAAATTTGTTTAACTATTGTGCAAAGCGTCCTGCTTTTAACACAAAAAGTCCTTAGTCAGTTAAAGTGCAAAACGTCCCGCCTTCAACACATTTTTAAATCTGACCGGTGCAAAGAGTTTCGCTTGCAATGGCCATTTAAAAAAAAAATTAAAACTAGTAATTTTATATTAAAAAGTCAAAGGCAGTGATCATTAAAAACCAAAGTAATACACATTAAAATTAATTAAAATATTTCTTTGGTAAGACTCGTATAAGCTGAAATAGTTTTTTCCTTCTGGCTCTGAATAAACAGAGAAAAGAAGTTCATAAACGGTTAAATTGGTATGAAATTTGATTATCGAGTTTTAAGAATTGGTTAGCGTTTTGGTTATAATAAAACACCGTTTAAAATTGTAAAAGGCCATATATTTTATTGGGTTGCTTGGGTGCTAAAACGGGGCTGCAAAAAAGTTCTTTTTTCAGTGCTTTACATCAAAAATTATTTTTATATGTAAACCAAAAGACGAATCTAATTTGTAGAAATTCAACACGAACAAAAGATTGTAAAAAAATAACATTCTTTTCTTATAATTAACAAGCCTTTCGTGTAGTTTTGACAGTCTTGTTTTAACACAACATTCTGCTATGCAATTGCTGTTTAGCGTGTTTTGTTTATACCTAATTATAATATATCCGATCTGAAATAGATGCATAAAATGACCGAATACCGAAAAGTTATCCCGAATTCCTTAGTGTTAATTTTTTTTCTATTAGGTAATTACGGTAGACATTTGGGTAAATAATTACAATTTTTCAATAACATAATATTTATAAAAATATGGTAATTGTAAAAAATTTGATATAGGATAATTAGGTACATCAATTTATTAAATAGGAACAGATATTTTGACAGAAGTAATTCTAGAAAAAAACATATGTTTTTTTTTATAAAATCATATACCATATCATATTAATTGTGTAATGTAATTAATTGATGGGTTTGATTTATTTTAAATTTTATTTTATTCTTTTAAGAACATTTAAATAAAATATTGTGTTTTAAAACATCCTTTTATTATTAATTATTAATTTTAAATTAAAATTACAGATAAGGTGCGTAGAACGTAATAACGTTCTTACTATATTTTAACTATGATAAAAATGTATTTGAAATCTTTTTAAACGCCGTTGCTTGGGATCCCATTATTTAATAAGAACTTATCAAAAGTAAAATAACCGAATTAATGTTTGACTATTGTACTTTGATTTCATGTCTATCTAAAATCAAGTATTAAAAAAGATTGTCCTGAATCTTAAAACTAGTTTAAAAAATGTATGTATGGCAAAACTTGTTCACATGGTTTTATGAAATGCATTTTGTGTACACAAATATTAAATTAAATAAGAAAGATAAAGAATTGAGGCCAAAAAATTTTGTAGACGAATCTCGACTTAAATAATTTGATGATGTAGTGAACTAATATTAACACCAAACTGGGTATAGCCTACACATGGGTTCTTTATATTAGTCTAGTCAAGAAGTGTATTTTCTGCGAAAAATAGTTAGCAGGCTTCAAAAATATAAGCGATAGCCCATTCGACACGGAATGCAAATCTGAAAAAGGCGTTTTGATGATTTTTTTTGGCAATAAAAATTGCAATTGTTATTATCAAAAAACGAAATAAAAAAAAAGCCATTTGGTTTTTGATAATGACTCAAAAACCATAAGAAATAGCGAAAATTGCAAAAAAGATCCGTAAAGAGGATTTCCGATAAAAAAATTCTTAACTTCCGATGTTCTATCTGTATTATTTATAATTTTAATTTAACTCTGCAAATGGGCCTCCGCGCGGCATTTTTGGTTGCGAGCTTGGCGTTAAAACCGACTACGTCACATTAAATAACTTTTTATAGGGTATTAAATATTAATTGAAAATTTTTAAAAAAATTATGGTGTATTCAAAACACTTCAAAGAATTTATTTCCGCTGAGTCGCGCGGAGGTCCATTTTCAAGTTAAAATTATAAATAATGGAGAAAGAACTCCGGGAGTTTGGACTTTTTTATCAGAAATGTTCTCTTCAAGGACCTTTTTTGCAACTTTGGCTATCTCTTATGGTTTTTAAGTAATTATCAAAAATCAAAATGTCTTGTTTTTTTATTCCGTTTTTTGTTAATAAAAATTTCAATATTTTTTAAACCTTCTAACCAGAGTCTATTAATCTAAAGGGGTTATGACATCGTCGAGAATGGGGATAGCAAAAGTCCAAGACGTGAGGGTGTGAAAAGTACGGCTTATGTTGGCGGCCCTTCGGGTAACCTAAAAGTTACTAGCATTCTCAGCTGTGGACAGAGTCGTGCCACAAGTCGAAGTTTTTATTTGGTGTTATTTTTACAGTTGCAAATATTTGTGTACAGAGTTGATATTTTATTGGTTTTGACTGTTTTTACTATATTGTTTTTGGTAGTGTTTAGTGGTGTAGTTTTAATTAGTCCTTAGTGTGCAATAGACCAAAAAGTTGTGTTCCCCATAAGGATTCTGTCATTTGCTCGGAGCATGTTAAAAAAGACGATTTTTATATGTCTTCCAGAAAAATTGCAAAGCATGTGATTATGAGATCCTGATCAAAAAGGAAAAATGCGATTAATAAAAGTAAGTAAGGTGAAAAGTATGATATTTAAATGCTGCTATTACTAACATTTTTTTTATTGTAGCCAGTTTGCATTATTACAGCTCGGATAACACAAACACGGTTTTTAAGTCCACCAGTGACTCTTCACAACTCTGGATGTAGTTACACAGTTATTAGTAAGTAAATTAAATTTTTGGTGGATTTTAATTATAGTGATTTTTGTCAAGAAATTAAATATGTCAATATTAAGTTTGCTTATAGGTACCAAAGAACTATCAACTTTAGGTATATGCATTAATGTACCTTCAGAATGTTATTTAATTTTTTTTATTATTTTGTATTTTTAAATTAAGTTTGGGGTTTAGTTACATTCTTTAATTGTATTTGAATTTTGGATACTTATCTACCAATTACTTGGTATATTATATTGAAAAAGACATGTTTTGAAATATAATTTATATTTTTGGATTTGACTTTTACAAGTTAAAACTTAACTGATGTAAACCTACCTTGACTGAAGAAGTTTTTTTTAAGATTGTGTAGTATAAAGTGGACTGCGAGGAACTTGTAAGTAAGTTAAATTTTTCGAGCAAAAAACTAAGATCTAATTCTTTGTTTTATCTTCCCAGGGCTGCCAACAGCTAAGAAAAAAAAAAGGGAAGATCGCCTATTTACAAATGTGCAGCCACTATAACCAACTTTCTGACGAACTGGATATATTTGCAATGAGTGCCGCACAAAAATTTAAAGTGATTAGGACTTTATTGTTTAATAATTTGACTAATAATTTGAGCAATTTAATTTTTTTTATTGTTTGGGTTTTTGTCATTTGTTTACTTAATGTTGTTATATATAATGGTAAATGTCTTATAAATATGCCTGTTAGAAATTAGCTAAAAAAAAAAAGAACGATTTTGTTTAAATTAAAAAAAAAATGCAAAAAATTTAAAAAAAATGGTTTCCAACTTCCCCATTTAAATGGAATTTATATTTTTTTTTGAAAAAAAAAATCTTTTTAGGGGTAGCGAGTCTCAAGTTTTTACATTACAAGAAAACAATCCTTTCTGAGACACAATTGACAATGTACGAAAATGGGGCATCTACAATTGCTTTGATTTTATAGTTTTTACCCGTTCGCATAAAAAAATGGATTTTAAAAAAAATTAAAAAATGTGTTTAAGGTGCTTTGTTTTTTATTTTGTTTTATGATATTATTTCATTTTATGTATGTTTATATTAAATTTTGAAATAAAGATTTGTTTATCATAATTATTATTCTTAATATAGACATAAACTTATAAGTAGGTTGATTTTAAGGGGAAACAACAAAAAACTAAATACTAAAACTATAAATGAAGTGTTTGTATTAAGTAGCATTTTAATGTTTGAATGATTTTTATGTTTTAAAATATGAAATGTAGTATACCACACAATATTGTTAAATAATACCACTAAGTACTGTGTTCTTTTCTTCCATATCATTTCAAAATGTAAAAATTTCAGTTGTATTTTATAAAATTGTTGCAATTGTTAATGTATTTTATTGTTGTAGTTGTGAAACAAATAAAGTTTAGTTTTGTAGCAATAAACCTGTATTCACATTTTTTTACATAAAATAATTCATTTCATTGTCAAAGTGGAACATCTTGCTATTATTCTGCAATATCAAGATGCTGTATGGTCCGTAAGTAAATAAATAACTAGATTTTAAAAGTAACATAATTAGTTTTTAAAAAAAAAAAATAATTAAGGGTTAATAAACAAGTTTAATATTTATGAAGTAAAACAAAAACACCGTCATAAATTTCCCAAAAGAAAAGTTATTATTCTATGGCTTCCAGTATCTGATCTGGAGTTGGATGTTTTATAATCTTACAAAGATCTTCAAGATACCTTGTAAAAGCCCATTTCTGATCCTGCATTTACAGAAAAGCTTGCCTACCGACGGGCTGAAGGGAATCTGTCTTTCTTTTATAGGTATTTCCACGGCTTTTGCTTAGAGGAGTTGGCCAGTATAATTCCTTCTCTGGCAGCTCCCAACAGAGCAACACGTAGTGCAACTTTTATGCATCTTTTTTCAGCTAGAGAGGCCCCGAACTATGGAACCTGCTTCCTGCAGAAATTAAGTCTCTTGTGAATAAACTCTCTCTTACCACACTTCAGACATCCACCGTGCGTTGATATTAGGCCTCAGCCTTCGCGGACTATTCCAAGATAAAAAAATAATTAAAAACCCCAAACTTCTTTACTTGCCCATAAAATTTTATAAACGTCGTAATATAGATGGGTCTTATTAAAGAAAAAAAGGTGTTAATAATTCAATATCGTTTTCTACAACATTTTATTTTCTTTCTCATTTTTAAAATATTTAATGTAGTAGGTACAATTGAAAAGGTACGCCATCGTCGTGATGTCGCTTTAATTTTTAATTTCAATAATTGAATTACATTTATATTTTTGAAATATAAAATTTTTTTCCGGGGGAAAAAAAGCAGTTTTTTTTTTTCACCTCAGTTTACCCCTGTCCAGCAAAAAATCCAACAGGGGAAAAGGGGCCCTTCTTGACGTCACAGAAGAGTTTTTTAATATGGCGGATGTCATAACCCCCTTAAGATTAATAAATTCTGCTTCTAACTGTTTTTCGCAGGAAACACACTTCTCGACTAGACTACTGACTGATTCTTGGAACATTGGAATTACTAGATTTAAAAAAGAAATATATAAAATGTGAACTTAACAAAATACAGGCTATCATCGATTTTTAACAGTTATACATTATAATAACTACAAATTAGGGTGTCCAAGATTCTTTGAGGAAAGGTTAAAAGTGTCAGCAATATAAAATGGGCAATATTTATACAAGAAAAACATTGATAAGTGTGCCTAGGATAGTTGAATTATTGTTGAAATTTAAGGTAGTTTTTATGGGTTTAATGAAATTAAAATTCTAAACACAAAAAACTATATTCCTTCCTAGTTTCGCTCTCTAAGATAATGCTCTTTAACCAATTACGATAAATGTAGAGTCTATCAAACGTACATTGTACAGCTACTGAAAACGCTCTATGATATGTTGCGATACAAGGACAAGTGGGTAGAAAAATTATTTTCGTTTTAAGATATCTTACTTTTTAAGTTATAATATTCTGCCTTACATCTGAAGTATTGATGTATATCGGCGATGCCAGTGTATTATTGAAAAACAAAAAGAAATTGAACCACATTCAGAGGATGAAGAATTGACTAAAAGAATACAAAAAACCAATTCTTAACTTCCTCTACTATGTTTTTTAAGTTATGAGGATGATCCCAGAAATCATGAAAAGGGCATAAAATTTAATCTGTTTCAATTAACTTCCTTAACAGCTGGCTTAATTCCTTATTTTACAACTCCTCCGATAAAACCGTTTTGATTGAAAAAAAAAAGAAAAATGATTAAAATGTCAACATTGACTACACTCTTCTTATGTTGTTAATGATAGATTGTACAGCGTCCTGCCGGCAGTACCAAAAAGGCGCAATGTAGTACGTTCTTTAAGACGTGTTTTGAGTCATATTTGTCCTTCTAGCAGAACTTATTTTTACATAGGGTTGTAAAACAAATTTTAAACTTTCCGCGCAAATTTTTGCCTACTTTGTACGATGTCATATACGAAAGAAATAGGCCTTTAAAGTTTAACCTTGTCAGACGTTAAAATGATGCAAGCGGGAGCACGAGTCGCCGTTGCGGCCTACTATTTTGATCAAAAAAACGACAATGCATGTTTTATGCATTTTGGTGAAACTGGTCGAATGCTAAAATTTATGGGACCATTTTATCCACAATAGCGTCCAAGAATTCAGCAACCGAAAACTTACCACCGTTTTTCTCTTGTCCTAATAATAAAAGAAAAGCAAACTTTTAATTTTGTTAAGGTTTTTTTGTAATTCTATGTTAAAAAATCGGTTCTTTGTTTTTTTTTTGTATTTTTAATAACATTTCTATAAAAGTTCCTAAAAGGTTGTGCTTAAAATAACTATTTGTTTTATTGCCAATTAATTTAGTTTTGTTTTTTTGTTAGTATTTTATTTGAAATGTCTATGTCTGATTAAAATAACTTTTTCTACAAACGGGTAAAAAATTCAATTTTTAACACTATCTAGATGCCTTAAAAATCTTACTTTAAAGCACTAGTGCCTTAAAGTAACATTTTAAAGCACTAGTGTTAAAAGTGAAATGGAAAATTTTAAAAGGTATCGTCAACGTTTTTTTATTTGCTCACATTTATATTAAATGTGGGATAGATGCAACCAATATTTTTTCCTACACTGTCTTTCATTTTAAGTTGATTTTAAGTAAAAACTAAAATGAGCTAAAACTGACACGATGTATCAAATTTGAAGTAAACATGCCGTAACCAACCAACATCAACAACGGTTGTTAGAATTCATTAATAAATACCAACTTTAATAATTTTTATATACGATGCTATGTAAAACTATATCTTCTAATTTTTAAATAATGTAATTTTTAACTGCATTATTGCTAAAACACTTAGTTTGTAAGGCCAAAGCTAGAGAAAAAAACTGCATTATTGCATTTGTAGAAAAAATATTGTATGATATTTGTGTTAAAAGTAGGTATGTTTTAAGGTACTTATGTGGCACAAACTTTCACATTCGTTCCTAAAAATTGCACTTTTAACATTTATAGCATAAATAACTATTGTTTTTGATAAAGAATTTTTTTACGAAATATAATATCATGTTTACATTTTCCACTAATTTTTTGATCAACGGTAGGGCAGCTGCATAGTAGGCCCCATACAAATGGGTCAAAACTTAATCTCATTTTATATATCCCAATCGAAATATTTTACGGGAGCATGCAGAGCTACTGGCAGTGCCGTCGGTGTACGTCCCGCCGGCAGGACATAGCCTCTGTACAAAAGTACTTCTAGAAGCGCTTCTAGCGGGACATTAGTCTGTGCAATCTATCATTAAAGATGTATCTCTCAAAAACATTAAGGGGTTAAAACAGTGTGAAAATCTAAAAATGAGGTATTTTTGAGATTTTTATTGTTAAAAACGACTTTACTGATTAATTTGAAATTTTGCATATTTACTAAACGAGTTATTAACTGTATATTTTTTTTTTGAAATATATACAGGTGCACTCCAACAGCAGACGTCTAAAATCAAATATACAAAAAAAATATTAAAATATATTCAATAAACTATCTCCGCATCGTACAGTTTTTTTTAATAAATATATTTTTTTATTAATAATTGAGTGCAAAATTTTAATAACTATTTTTTCACTTTTTTTTTAATTACCGCCATTTTGCAACTGTATATATTTAAAAAAAAACTGTACACTTAATAACTTACTTAATAAATATGCAAAGTTTCAAATTAATCTGTAAAGTCGTTTTTTCAGAAAAAAACTATTTTAAAAATACCTCATTTTCAGATTTTCACAGTGTTATAACCCCTTAAGGTGCTCTTCTCAAAAATCTCCAGGCATAATTTTTTTGTTATATTTTTAGTTTTCCTTTAGCAAGGAAAGTAACAATCCTGAAAAAAATAAAAATAAAAAGAAAATTTTATCTTTTTTAAAAAATTTCGAAAACAAACAAGAGATAAAGAAGTAAAAACTTTGTAAATAGATTTCCGTATGTCCGCTGTTTTTTCAAAAGTTTTGTAATAAACGATCTTTTATCTTTAATAATAAATCGGAATATAGGTAGTAAAATTCAAGGTAATTTAGAATTTATCAACAAAAATGAAAAATAATAGGTACTTAACATGCAAAAATGCTTCAAGTCAAAATCGTAATTAAAATACTAACAAATGGTACCAGCAAAGAATTTTATTTTACGTGCACCATAAGGGATTAAATATTAAAAAAAAATAGCTATTAAAACCATTGCTTGAAACATTACTCGAAATATTTTCCTACATATGCACTCTTGTCAATGATCGATACATTTTTGCTCTTGTGCTTAAATATTAAAGAAGGTGAAAATTCAAAGTTTCAATTTGGGCTATTTTATTTTATTTTTAATAAGTCCAAACATTACTGTTAACGGTTTGTGACAAGAAATAATACGTTTATTGCACCAAAAGAAGATGGGTAATATTCGGCCTTTTTTTGCCCATCATATTCGTGGAAATTCAAAGTTTCAATTTCGGCCATTTTATTGTGTTTATAAGTTCAAATTTCTTTATTTATATTAACAATAAATTGGTAAAAAGTCAGAATTGCAAGTACCAAAACAACCTTTAAACTTCCTTTTTTTTGTTCTTTTATTTTTAAAAAATTCCACCAACATATTTTTTTATTTTTAATATTACACTTAATGAGCTTATAAACCAGCATTTATTTATTTTGGTGCGTTGAGTGCATCTTAAATTTTTTAAAATAAAATATTAAAAAACCTGTAAAACGGCAAAAATTTAATAAAAATAGAAAGTTTGAAGGTTTTATTTGGTACTTGTCATTCTGATTTTTTACCAATCCATTGCAGATGTAAATAAAGATACTTGGACTTATTATAAATATAATAAAATGGCCCATCTTAAAACTGAATTTTCATCAATATGATTTGCGAAAAAAAGCTGAATTTAACCCTCTTTCGGTGCAATAAACTATTATTTCTTGTCACAAACCGCAATGTTTGGGCTATTTTCTATCTTTTTAATTGTGCATACCTTCGTGCTCTTAATATAGATTTTTTTTCAACTGTCAAAGAAGAGTCACACTATATTCACCAACTCTAAGTGGGCATAAAGACGCAGCATTTTAAGAAGTTTTGACACAAACAAAATTAATTTAATAAAAAAGTAACTTTAAATGCAATTTAAACTAAATTACGCAATATCTTACAAATATCTCCAAATAAGGAATATTACGAAAATATAGAAAGTAAATTTAACAAATATACTCCTTAATCAATTACTAAAAGAGCATTAGAGTGCAACGTGGTAAGCACCAATCTTTCGATATCGTGCTTACGATGTATAGCTGCACAATTAGCCAACTAAACTAAAAAGACTGCAAACATTTATTGCATTATTTCTATTTGTATTAACCCTTTAGGTCTTTGTCCCATCGTGGTGGGAGTTCCATAATGCCACTTTTATACAATGTTTTTGGTTGGGCGCGAAGTTACTTATGCACAAACTTAACAACATCATCATCATCGCCTTGAAATATTAGGCCGTTTAATATTTTTGTTGACGATCCAAAGAGATGGAAATCACATGGTGATAAATTCAGAATATAATGATCTTTTTTATTTTGCATAAAATGGTAAACCTATGTTTCGTCGCAGGTAAGTGATCTTAATTTCGCCTGAGCTGGCGCCCTCTACTAGCAGCATCAAAAGTATAGACGAATTTGGATTTCTCGCCTCAAAGAACTACCTAATCTTCAATTTTGTACCGCTTTGTCTTTTAGTTAAGAAATTATTACGAAAAACCCAAAACAAAATTAAAAGTTTGACACCCTGTATAATCAAAACGACGTCCTTTAGACCATGCATATATTTGCATTTTTTTTTTCTTATTTTGACGAGTACTATCGCCTCCTGAAATATCTGCATGACATTAATTAACACCCTGTTAATATATTAATAAGCGCTAATAATGAAAAAAATGCAGCATTGTTTGATAAGTAACTGTGGATACGGCCCTGCATTTTCTAGTAATTTTTAAATGCCTACCATTTCAAACGCACCACAATTTATCAGCGACTCTGATCGAATTACTTCGCGAAGCACACATTATATAAAATTAAAAGAAAACCGGTCTCCTAAAAGTCGATGGCCTATCTTAAATTATTTTGCACACGCTCTTCGTAGATACAAGCGTATAATAAATAAAATAATAAACATAACTTCCTTCCTGTCGAGTTTTTAGATTGTCTAAAGGCAAAAACTGAATATTTTAGAATATATTTACTAGCTGGTGGGAAATATAAAAAACTATCTATTGGTATTAAAACGATAGGTCATGTATTTATCACTAACCTTTTTGGTTTTAAATCTTTAATAAAATAGCAATCAAATAGAAAAAACAAAGATAAATGAATATGTATGCCAAAAAAGTTATTAAAAAACTACTTAAAACAAGATACTAATGATAAAAACCACCATGAACCAGATCTCACTGTATAGGCTAGTACAAGCACACTTAATTAACCGTAATGAACTTTAAAGGGTTTTTTAAAAAAATAAAGTTTAATGACAAATACGTCTTGGCTTTTAAAATAACAAAAAAGGTGTAATACAAATTCAGTCTTTTAAAATTTGATTTAAGAGATTAGCTGCGTCCATTAATTACTGGCGTAGCTAGGATTTTTAAACTTTTTTATCTTAAAAGTAAGACGTGGGACCCCAACCAAATATATATAGTCTGTCTCAAAGTATATTGTGTTAGCTCTTGCTTCATTTAAGGATTATACCTGCCGACAGCAATAAAACTGCGGATCGGTTGGTATTAAAGGACAGAACATTGGGGACGGACTTTAATAATATAAAGATTTAAAATTTATTGTTTATTTAGGTAAGTATAATCATAAAATTACATTAGGAAATTAAAAATATGCAAAGTTTTAATAAATTTATAACTGCATTAGCTACACATAATTACATTTTTAATCTAATTATCTAAATCTAATTCTGTTTCACTATCGCAGAGTCATCATCGAGATTAATTACAATAGGATTTATGTTGTTTTGGATAGAAATGTAAGAGTCCTCAATTTTTATAATGTGCTGTAGTGAATTTTTCCAGCTTTCAACTGGAATGTTAGTAATTACATTTTTTATCAAATTTATAACACTGGGACTTAAAGTAGGTGTAATATTTTCTGCTCTGATCTTTGATTTTACTTGGTTCCACAAATGCTCTATCGGGTTAAACATACAGTGATACGGAGGAAGCCGTAAGACAGTATGCCCAGCCTGTTTAGCCAAATTATCACATACATATTGTTTTTCAATTGCATATGAATTTAGAACTTCCAAAAGATGCGTTTTTTTGTAACTGAATTCAAAATAAATATCATTTTCTAACAAATATTTCTGGATTTCAGTTTTTGAACTTGATGAAGCTGGTGCTTTGTGTAGCAGACGGCTGTGGTAGCTTGCGTTATCCATGACAATAACACTGTTGTTTGGAATATTTTTTAAAAGATAATTTTGAAACCATTTTTCAAAAAGTTCTGCACTTGTATCATCATGAAAATCCAAGCTAGAATCCTTAATTTTCTTTGCAGACAACAGCAAGCAGTTTGGGACAAATCCGTCTTCTGAGCTAGCTGTATTATGGTAATGCGTTTTCCTTTATTTGAAGGTGCTTTCGTCTGACAGTTTTGACTGGAATCAACCCATCCTTTGGATACTGTGTCGTGTGTATCGAACCATGTTTCATCAAGGTAAATTATGGATCTGCTTTCTAACCTATATCTTTTAATTTCTTGAAAGTAATTAAATCTCCAAGTGCGTAATCTATGCGATTCCATTACTACTTGTCTTTTGTCTATTTTGCGGTATTTAAATCCCATTTTACAAACAACTCTATGAAGGGTGGCACGGCTAATATTTATATTGGTTTTGTCTTCGTCTAGCTTCTTTTTCAGTTTATCCAAGGTAGGAATAACGCCGCTTTCATATAGACAATATATTTTCCTTCTTATTAGGTCCTGATCACTATTGTCTATACGGTGAGATTGAAAATCACTACGTTTTTTCTTTTGTTCAATGATATTGGAGTTTTTGTAAATAGGTAGTAAGTAAAGCTTCTTGTTTAATTAGACCTTCACTGATTAAAGATTCATACACATTTTTCACAACCTGTTTTGCATCTAATGACAAATGATTTCGACGCGATATAGTTATATTCTCGTAAAACAACTTTTTCGAAACCCACAGTTAAAACGGTTATTCAACACTGCCACTAAAATATTAGCCAAAATATTTATATGCCTAATGGTTAATACTCAAGAAATACCTGGCCCACCCCTGCCCTTATGAACAAATGGGTTTACCCAATAACAATAGGTAATAAAATCGTTATAGGTCTATTGGGGTATGGTCCGTCAAAAGCCATAGCGATAACTTTAAGACAGACTATACCAGATGCTATTGGCTCCAAGGGAAACACTTTGGTAAAGTAAATTTTTATTTTGGAATTTGCGAAAAAAGTTGATTTTTTTCCCACCCCTAAGTTTTAAAAGAAATCCTTAGTGTTTATATTTTTTCGTAAATTTAATTTAATTTTATCGTCACATCTGAAGTTTCGCAAAATTATCTATGGTTTTTTAGAAACCATAGCCAGTTAAATTTTTTTCTCTTAAAATTTTTCTCATTTTCAGATGTTTCTAACTTTAAGAAAAATGCAGATATTTTGACGTAATCTGGGATTTATAAAAGACTGTTTTCGCAAATTTCAAAATGAAAATTTTTCTTAGTCAAAGTGTTCCCCTTGGGGCCAATAGCATCTGGTATATGTTTGGTGTGGATCTCTTGTCTCACTTTTTTGATAAAACAAAAATTTGAAAATTATAGCTACGCCAATGCCACTCATTACGTGAGGCATCATCAGCTATAAATGATTTAATCAATCAGTTTGCCGAAAAAAAGGCAAGAAGAGTGTATATTTAATTTGAATTGTTTGTAAAAATTTTGGAAAAAGATAAATAGATAATTATGATGAATAAATATTTCTTTTCATTATTAGCTATTATCTGCTGTATATGTCAGCATAAAATTAACACAATGTAAATAAAAATAGCTGTTTATCTTTGTTTGACCCCCGGTACACAAAACCTAATATAAATTAGGTAAGGTAATGATGAATAAATATTTCTTTTCATTTAATACAAACATTTTTTTTTCTCTTGTGAGAAATATTTACCCTTCATAAGGGCCCCCAAACGAATTTTTATATGGGACCCCGCCTACGCGACTGGTCTTAACTAGTGTTAAACAAAAATGATTCAGCAAATTCCTTTTTTTACATAAATCCAATGCACTCAAGCACAAATTAACATATAAACACTAAAAATACTCATTTTGAAAAATCTCTCCTGGAATTAGGAGGGGGGGGGGTGTCGAGCCAAATCTCACGACATGTCATTAAGGAGGGAGAAGGTTGAAAAATCACAAAAATCGCTTTACGTAATTACTGTACTCCCCCTTACAGCCATTCTGAGTTTTTTCTTTAAATAAAATTTATGACAAAAAACGTCTAGGTTCATTTGTACAAATATTTGTAATTTATTTTATTTCTTTACAAAAATTAATGATTTTTCATAAGATATGGGACATTAAGGGCAGACAAGAACACAAGCTTCACGTAACAGGTTTAAACCACGAAGATGGGATAGGGTTAGTCAGTTTTATATTACATAATTGGCAAAGGTAAATATACTGTTTTTTGTCAGGAAAGTATAAATCTGTTCAAGGGTAAATATCTTTTTTGAACATAATCATTTACTTTTCGACAATGTTTCAACAAGCTGTTTTCAGAAAAACTAAAAAGAAAAGCGTAAAAGAAATCATACTTGGTTAAATCCACTTTTTATATTATTTTGTACTGGACTGCATAATTTTATCTCTAGAATAGCAATAACATTCCGTTAAATACTCTTTAAAAAAAAAACCTTTATTTATACCTTATCCAAGACAGGCACTACTAGCCCTGGGAAGACCACGCTACACCTCAGGTCTGGTACTAGAATGTCATCGTGCCCTTGCGGATGCTTCTAGCAGGAACGTGGTCACCCTCTGCTGGACTAAAAGACACGCTCACTCCAAAGGCAACCGCATTGCTGACTCGTTGGCCAGGAAGGCTGCCGGTACCAAACCTTTTGGACCCAAGCCTTTCGTAGGTCTAACAGGGTCTGCGATGAAGGACCTAATAAAAAGATACTCTCATCAGCATTTTACAAGACGATTGGATAAAATAGTAAACTGTAACTTTTCCAGGGAGTTACTGAACTATCCTGACAGATATACAGCTAAACATTGCTTGGCAATGCCTAGGGCGAACCTTCGCCTTATCACGGGCATTCTGACCGGACATTTTCCATTACGTAAGCACCTTTTTAGAATGGGTAATGACACGCCTCTATGTAGAGGTTGTGAACAGGAAGACGAGACGGTGGAGCACATCCTTTGTGACTGCCCTGCACTCTCGTCCAAGAGAAGATCCATGCTGGGCTAGTATTGGCTTTCCTTAGCCGACATCAAGGAGATTCCCCTCGGCGATGTTCTCACCTTTCTTTTAACAGTAGGATGGGCGGCGTACTGAGTGAGGAGTCCCCTTTAGGAGGAAGCACAACGGGCCTACTGGGGCCAAGGTGCCGTGATATCTATCACCCTCCTCATCTTCAGATTCAGATACCTTAATATTAAGTTTTTAATATTTTAACAGCCCAAGTTTACTTCACAAACGATCATGGGGACAAAGTTGACAAAATAAGTTCATCTATAACACCGCATATGCACTCTGTGGTTAATTCTTTTTCTTTAACCTATCTTTTTTGCCATTATATCGTTATAGCCGAACCGTGGTATCGGTTATCGACAAAGTGACCCAAGAATAAAACACCGATTTTGGTCTAAGATATCTTTGGTTTTTGCTCTAATGTGGATTTATTTAGCAATTTCAAGAGAAAATTATACAAAATATCGGTGCACTTTTGTATCATAAATCTGCGATTTAGGGTTATGGTATGCGTTCTAGTCAATTTTTGTCATTTCATTTTAGGACGCATGGTCAATAAATGGATGAGTTCTGTGGTTTGGAATCTATGTTAAATTGTATATTCGGTCTGGATGACATTACCCAGATGGTAATGGTGAAAGTTCAGAGGTAGTTGTTATTTGACGTTTCGGTAATTGGACAACGTTGACGAACCAGAGGAAAAATTGGTTAAGCATCTATAAACCTCGCACCCACAGTACCTAATACTTGGGACAAAAATAAAAAACAAGATCCACAGTTTAATATGGAGCTACATGTTCATCAATCACATCGAGGGTGTAAAGGTATGGGCTGTCATCCGATATGTTAGCAATACCTCTAGTCCTTACATTCAGAAAGAAGTGAAACTACATGCCCCTCCCTATCTTAAGACGATCAAAAATTCCACTTTTTCACATGAAAACGCCAAGCCACATGTGGTCAGAAGCCAGAGTAAACGGAATACTTTATGGATCAATTGGATTAGATTATTTAAGCGGAGATGGCAAAAATGACTTCCACCACTGCAACCTTACCAAATTTATTGTGGTTTCTCCTATCGTTCTTTAGAGTACCTTGCCCAGGCCCGTCTTCTTAACTAGACTCCAGAGTCTTGACACTGGCCACTCCAGATATCTTGCCGGTTTTGGCTTTTCCTCACCAAGCCTAGAAAACCTAAGACTACATAGTGCTTCGCAGTGGCACCACACATGTACGGCTGTTTCTTTAACCTCCTGGAAGAACCTACACAGGCTATCCTCCACCAGGCCTATTCTTTCCAGGTGCTTGTTGAGTTTACAATGTCCTGTTAGTTGACCTACCTTTATTCTTACGACCTTACGACTATGGCTCATTAGGTCCGAGGTAAACTTGGCCGAGTAGGTCTTAATGAACTGCTTTGCCTGTTGTTGTCCTGGTGTTTGTACCCACCAGGTTTGAAACTCTTTGTCTACCCAGCTCTTAATTGATGCTTTAAAGAGGCCTGCCGAGATTCCACAGAATGGCTCAGGGTCTATCATTTCCATGGCTGATCCTCTTTTGGCTAGGTCGTCGGCCTCTTCGTTACCTGTGTGACCCTCGTGGCCTGGTACCCAGGCTACCGTAAGTTTGTTTGCCAAGCCGACTTTTCCAGAGCGTGTTATGGATAAATTAACCCATCCCATTAACCACTTATCATGGCCCCAATATCTCCTGATCTCTCTCCGATCGAGCATGTGCATTAACGTAGCCAGAATTTAGGTTTGGAGGGAGCTACCTACATTAAACCATATTTTTCGGAAAAAAAAACGATACATTACAAAAAATGAGATAAAATAAACAGTGTATGACAAATTCATAAATCTAAGTGTGTTAGGGTACATAGGCGTCAGCACTAAAGAAAAATAAAAATAAGCGCTTGGGCACTTAGACCTAAGTTAAAGGTAGGGTCGTTAACATGTTATTAAACTTAATTCTGTTATTAATTATTTGATTTGGCTAAACACTATCAATTACAGCTATTATCTGCTGTATATGTCAGTATAAAATTAACACAATGTAAATAAAAATAGCTGTTTACCTTTGTTTGACCCCCGGTACACAAAACCTAATATAAATTAGGTATTTTTTTAATTGCTATAACTAAAAGCTCTTTTTTAAATTAACCTTAATGATTTTACCGTTATTTTATCAAATTTGATAAACTGACTTTACATAGGCTTTTTAATAACTTTTCATAGGGGCCCATATTTCTAACGGAAACGCATAATTGCTGTGGCTTATACAGATAAGTAAAATGTAGTAAAATAGGCACAAATATTTTAAAGCAGTGATAATTTCGTCATTAAAATAAAAAATTGCCCGGATCTAATTTTTTTACGAGCAAATTTAAAATAACTATTAAACGAGCAATGATATTAATAGAGGAAATTAACGTCACAGCTAATTAGGTTAATAGCAATTTAATGCTCGAGGTATATTCAATTTTGAAAATCGTAATTTTTTTGAATTTTTTTCGGGATTTATTTCTGGTATAGGCAACCGTCCTGACAAATGTTTAATCATATGTCCGGTCATAATTAAAAGGTACAGGGAAAAAACGGGCTAAGTCAATTTTTAGCGAAATTGAGATAGTGACGTCATCCGATAGAAAATGTTGTTAAAGTTTGTTACAAAAAAATCGCCGACAAAAAACGCGATAAATCAGAAGATTTTATTTTTTATTTATTTATTCACTTATCACGTTATTCCCCGGTACGGGATAATTTTTTTAAAATTGAATAAGTTTCTGTGGTAACCGATCAAAAACGGGCTATGTCGCGGTTTACTTGTCTATTCGGCAGCGTTGTGCTTGTCATTTTAAATGCTTTTGATTTTTTGTCAGATACCAATTTCGGTCGAAAAATCTACCAATTTGCACAGTTCTTAAAAGTATGTGGAAAAGAAGCTTAAGATAATTTTACCTCCCTGGTACATAATTAACTGGGAATTTGGAAAAATTATTTCCTAGAAAAAAACTTTTAAAGTAAACAAAAAAAATCTAGCTTATTTTTTTACACTAATCGAACTATAAAGTTTTCATTTTAGGTGATCAGAGATTCAGTGAGAATACCAAAGATTATTTTTTGGTTCAGTTTTGTTTCACGATATTAGTTGGGTAGGCATAAAGCTGGATGTAGAATGAAATAAACATACTTCACAAAACAAAATTGTTATAAATTCAGGAAAAAAATGTGCCAAGTTATGACCAGTTACCAAGAAATAGTTGATTTTTCTATCAATATTTTTTTAATTAGCTTGCAGTTGCAGTTTATGACCTACATATCTCAGATAGTTGGAAACAAATTGGTAAAAAGAAAATTTTATTAGTCCAAATACTTTAGTTTTTGTAGCGTTTTGAAATTTAAAATTTTCGCAAAATCATAAAATATATAATTAGTTTTAAAACCTAGAAAGTTTCCAATTATTTTTTTAATGTATCGTTGATTTTATATAAGTTACAATCTAAGGTTTTTTATAGTTTGCCTCTGGTTTTATAGTGCTGTAGAATATGTAAACTTCTGATCGTATATATATATATATATATATATATATATATATATATATATATATATATATATATATATATATATATATATATATATATATATATATATATATATTATATATATATATAATATATATATATATATATATATATATATATATATATATATATATATATATATATATACTATATGAAGACTAAGAATTGGACACACCTGCATAACACATAGATATTTAATGGAATGGGTAACCCCCCTTATTGTGACTTCTGCAAGAGAACACTTATAGTACAGCACATCCTCTCAGAATGCCCACAACACCATGAGTTGCGCAGGAAACACAAGCTCAGGAGAGACCTCATAGAAAACCTACGTGCTCCTACAAAGTGTAAAGAAGTTCTAGCTTTTTTAAAGGACATTAATTTTCACTGTCATATTTAGTTTGGTTAAACTAACATATAATATTCTTTATCCTTAAAGTAAACTATATTTAATTGTTAACTATCTCACTTATACTGATTTCTTAAAATTAATATTGTTATTGTTCCAATGACCATAGCAATCGAGGTATGTTAAGTCTAAATAAATGGTAAAAAATGGTAAACTTTTTTTAAATTGAGTTGTTATGCTTAAAACTGTGTTGCAACCTGTTTTTATATTTAGATACTAACGGTGGGAGACATATTTATGGGTTTAGTTTAAACCACTTAAGATTTACTGGCGAGGGACTCGAAAGTAAAAAATTCCCTGTTCGATTGGAATGTTTAAATAACCTTTTCAAGCATAGTCGAGAAGTCCTCGAAGGTTAAACGCCCTTGGGCACTGCCCTGCCTAGCTCTCTGATAGCTGCGCCACTGTTTTTATATCATTATTATTAGTGATTTTAAATTATTTTTTTATTTGACAAAAAAATTTCAGATGTCGCGGAAAAAGTCAAAATTAATTTATAAAAAAGATATTACAAGGAACGTTTTCTTGTCGCACAACATTTCCATGAACAGAAGAATCAATTAAAACAAAAAAAACATTCATATAGTCCTCGCTTCACCCTAATGCAACATTTCTGCCACCATTCTGCTTATATGTGGGAGATTGAAATTGGAATTTATTTGGAAAAACAGAACAAAATTAAAATTACTAAACATTTTAGAATTGATAAAAAAATTCCATTCATACTTTATTTTCCCCGTAGGTATTTAATTAATCGCTATAATAAATATTAAAATATTACTTTATCACATCTGTAAGTAATAGTACATGTATAGAAATGCATTTAAATAATATAAAAATACATCATTAAAGTAAAGTTTTCATTGTCAAAACAATAAATCTTTTGCGAAAAACAAGTCTTTTTAAAATGAATTCAACGGTTTCAAAACTGCATTTTTGTGCTTGATAAACAAGGAAAAATTGGCAAAGTTACTGCAAAATCTCAGGATCCGATCTGAGAAGAGAATGGGTTTTAAACTGTTTTACATTTTTTGTTCTAGTTTCTTGACTATAAGATATTTAAATGAGATTTTTAGTTTGTACATCTAAATTTATTAGGTTTAGCAAGGCCAATGTAAATTATGTTGTATCTTAGATATCTGTGTCCAATTAGCTTGTTATTGAGTCGATCGGGTAAGTAAATATGGTTGGACATCGTTGGCGTTGTGTAATAGTTTGCACAATGGAACATTCTACAGCAATGCTATATTGAATTAATGTTATTGTTTGTTTCATTAATCAGAGTGATTGGTTCAGTGAATAGTTGAAACGAAAGAAAAATTCAAACTACAGTTTACTTTAAAGGTGGTATAGAGAGTTACAATACATGCAGTTGGCCTCTAAAGGGAGTTGGTAGAACATTACGTAATAAAAGGGTGCTTTCTGAAGAAATACAAGATGATAAAATATAAATTATCTTTTGGTATGGATTAAACATATTTTAAAGTATCAAGCCAAATATTTTGGTATAAGGAGGTTCTTAGGGACAAAAAATAGGAATCCGTTATTATGTTTTAGCTTAAATTTGACTGATTTGATTGTGTTGACTTAAACTTTATAATTACCAAATTTATTAGAACACTTTTAATTTCAATATTCCAATTCTATTAGCAACGTGTGATATTTATATATTTTGTTTTTTTGGACTAGTAATTTAAAGTAATATTAAGAAAAATACACTAAAATGGTTTATATTTTTCTAGGTAGTATCAATATCCTTTAAATCTTGCCTCCAGTACACCATTGTATAAGGACATGTTTTTCTAAATCATATTGTATTTATGTTCAGAATTCAAAGTTGACTAACTTATTTATTAGTGACAAACCTGAATAACTCAAAAAATTTAATTTAGGTGCCTTTATTTGATTTTTGGATTTGTAAACTCTTTTTTTGGCCTAGAAAAATTGCCAAATCATCAAGTAGTTAAAAATAATTGCAATTATTACAATTTTGTTTATCTATATAGGAATAATCAAGACAAATTCATAACACCTCGGTTCTGCTCAGTCATGGTTAGTTAAATAGGGTTTTTATTTGTCCCTATGATATTTCAGGCGTGATAAATATCGTATTAAAAGTTATTAAAATTTAGTTAATACCTTTACCTAGGGATAATTTAGGCAAAATTCCCACTAAGCAAAGAACATCTTGATCACGTTTTGTAACGTTATTCAAAAGTAACTGTGATAACGTTTAATTTTAAACGTTATTTTATCATGTCTGTTTCGTTTTCTTGAATTGTTACTGATAATTTTCGTTTCTGTAACATACCCTTGTGAATATTTTTAATACGGTATAGAACAAACATCTTACTGACGTAATTTTTATGTATTTTTTATATTAACGTTAAAATGTTGCCATGTATAGAATGGACTTTTAAATACAAGTTTGATACATCTGTAAATATACGTATCAGACACGATTATAATTTGTTAAAACATAAAATGTTATTGGTTTAACGTTATAATAATGATATTTATTGCAGAATCGTTACGTTTACTGCGTCTATTACATTTCCTCGTGGAAATGTAAACACAGTTAACATATCGACCTCGTTTGCTTACGCACAGAGATTGTTACATTTTTTGACAACGACGCCAGGTTTAGCAAGAAAGATTAGCTTCGCTTTAGTACTTAACTTAGATGCATATAAATTAAAGAAAGTATAGATTAAAATTTGGTTGCTTTATACCCTACATATTAGTCATTTATAAGACTGGAAAATAGTGTTTTTGCAGGTAGAGTCAAGTGGTTTGTAGAGCGAGCCGTAATTGGCCGTAGGCGACTCCTGGAAGCTTGGCGAGACCTGCAAAATACTTGTTTTTTGGTCATGTAATGTACAATGTTTTTTTCGACCGAAACTATTTAAAAAAAAAAACAATAATAATATTTTAATAATCGACAACAGGTCTATTTATCTGCTTGACATGGATTTAATACTTTATAACAATAAGAATAATTTAAGACACCCACAGTACGGTAGTACTTAGGCTAAGCCTTCGTGGACTGTTCAAAGATAAAAAAATCCACTGAAGTTCGTTTCCGTAACAACCATGCATAAAAACGGCCATGCTTCAAATAGCAGCTTATTTTTTATTTCATGGATCTGCAAAGTAACAAATGGGTTTAGTGACAAATGAGCCTGGCAAAAGAGTTTTTCCGGTCCTTAATAACCACTTTCTGATCTAGCCCGAAAAAAAGTTACTTTCTGGCCAAAATGTTTACCAGAAAATGGGTATTTTCCGATCGGTCAAAAAAAAAAATCTTTTAGGGAACTTATATAGCAAAAATTGGGAATTTTAAATAAATGAAATACTTCGGTTAAATAAATTTGATCAAAGTTGTAACTTAAAGTATTCACTGTGAAGTATTTTATTTTCTACTTTTTAGAGGCCAGAATATTAGACACTTGACACATAAATAATAGTAATAATAATAATAATAAAATTATTACAAAATTAATTTTTAAATAAATTTTAGATGCAGCACATTATGTTTTCAAATGACATCTAATCAAAAAGTGGATTGGCAGTTAAAAAGAGAGGCATAGGTTTAACATTCTCAAGTAACGTAACTAGTATAACTGTAAGTAAAAGTTTTCTTAAGGGATAAATTGAATTTTTAATTGGATTGTTTATCAAATAAAAGAAAAATAATTATATAGTACAAAGTGTCTAAATGTTTTTTTTTTAATTGGGTGATTTATCAGTAGTTTACTCTTCCATTTAGTAATGGCTAATCGAGTAGCTAATATAAGACAAAATTTGACTATATATTTAAAAAAATTGTAGTTAAAGCCAACACAAGGTTTTTATCCTTTATAATAGGGAAATAAAGTATCTAGGATACTATCTGCAAATTGAGTTTTTTTTGCCAAACTTGCGATATAAAATTATCTTTTTAATTAATGAAGCAATTATGTCAGTAACAAAAAGTTTTGAGGCAAAAAGAGTTCTTCCTTTTACTAACAACCAAAGAATTGCGCAACATAACTCGCCCAAATCGTTAAAGGCTAGAACCAATCAAGTCCTGCTTATATTTTTAAAAAATAATTTACCTAAGAAATCCAATTACTCTACATAAATAAAAATAGAAATATAGATTGAAGAATTTGTAACGTCAAAATATTAATTTGAACAAAATAAATTAATCCACCCCAGTTGACATGGTTTATATTAGGAATATATAGTAGTTTTTTTTTCTGTGAATCTCATAACATCTTACACAAAATGTCACTGTAAATTAAAAATTAAGAGTGGTGTCCTTGCTTTGTTTATTTCAATAATTAAGTTATTTTAAAACTGTAGTAGGGGTGGATGTAGGGACTCTTCCTAGACAAAAATGTCAAAGATTGTTACCCAAACATCGAGATCGCTCTAAGCATGTACATGTTACTTAACGACACACAGTAGCATAGAAAGACTTTTAAAAAATTAAAGTTAGTCAAAAATAATCTTCAAATCTGCCTACTAGGTAACAGTCTTAACATTAGCATGGAAAGTGATATGTAAGGTGACTAGGAGATGAAGATATTATAATGAGTTTCATTAGTATGAAGTATAGTGGCAAACCAATTAGCCACTAAGATTATTTGACACTTTCATTTTAAGTCTGATTGTCTGGGAAAGTGCAGAATTTAAATTAATTATAAGTAAAATTTGCTTATTTCTGCATTTCTTCTTTTATTTTACATATCCTAGAGAGCATGTTATAATAGTTAATTTTTAAAATTAAAATACTACTTTTCATAGGCGTGCGCACAGTGGGTGCCATGGATGCCGTGGCACCCTAACTAGTCTGAAAAAGATTAATGTATTTAAAATATGAAAATTATTATTTGATAAGGTTCGATTTAAAAATTACACGCGAACGCACCTTCTCGAAAATGTGTATGAAAAATCAAAATTAAGATCCACAATACGACAAGAACGTTTAGAAAATCTCCTGGTTCCATTTGTGGAACAGGAATTAGCCGCAAATATTGATATAAGTACTGTGATAAACGAATTTAAAAAAATATACCTTATGCAAGAAGAATGATTTTATAATAAATAATATATAATGTACTCGGTTTGTTATTATTTCATAAATATTTACCAAACATTCCTAAGAATTTATTCTTATTAATTAATTATTAATTAATTTTATTAATAACAATGTATTAATATCGATATATTGTTATTCATAGTTTTATTTACTTCATTATTATTATTATTATTATTATTATTTATTGATTTCAAGCCACACAGCTTTGCACTCCCTCTAAGGGGAACATTCACTCATCCCAAATATCTTCAGATATCAAAAGGATTAAGCTCTGTGGAAACCCTTTCCATGTTTTCGGGCTCTAGGTTCTCTTAGGTTCTACTGTATTCCCCACAAATTTCCGGACAGTCCGAGTGGTCGCAAGTAGCACTGCCTTTTGCATAGCCTTATACAGATGTTCACCGAGGCCTAGTCCTTGGATGTTTTGTAATCGAGTTTTTGGTATAATGCCAGTTGTTGATAAAATTAGGGGGATCGTTTGGACGTTATTCATGCCCCACTGTCTATTTATTTGTGTTTCTAGGTTTCTTTATTTGGCAACCTTTTCATTGTATTTCTCCCGTAGGTTGTTGTTGTTCGGGAAAGCGACATAGATCAGTGTTGTTTTCCTCCCAACTTTATCCACCAATACAATATCTGGTATTTTGTGAGCAACAGTTTGGTCTGTAAGTACAGTTCTGTCCCAGGACAATTTAAATTCATTGTTTTCGAGAATAGGTTCCGGAGTATACTTATAGTAAGGCAATTTTTCATTCTGTAAAAGCTTTAGCTTCTCTGCCAATTGTTGATGGAGTATCTTGGCTGCTAAATCGTGTCTTTCCTTATACTCTGATGCTGCAAATGGTTGGCAACCCCCCATTATATGCTGGATTGTTTTCGATGTTTGACATCCATATCTGCATCGATCGTTCTCTATAGACGGGTCTCTAACGATATGCTTCAGATGGTTTTTCGTCGGAATAACCTGGTCCTGTATAGCCACTAAGAAGCTTTCAGTCTCTGGAAGTTCAGTTTAACATCCACATAAAAACCCAAAAATTTACGTGGAGAGGGTGTTATAATTTCATTATTTTAAAATATATTATTGAATACATATTTAAATGTTAAGATATTAGTTTTAGTTAATTAAAAGAAAGCAAGTTAGAGTTGGACCATGATTTGATTTTTAAAATATTATTTTTAATAAAATCATTTAAGTAATTTGTATTTTTGCCATTCCATAAAATGATAGTTGTAGTGGCCTAGCTATCAGAAGGCTAGGCGTTGCAGTGCACCGGGATCCCCGAGCTCATGGGGGCTCCTTGGTCCCTTAAGCGACCGAAAAAGTTAAATAAATATTGTAATCACATAAAGCATTTTAAACTTTTAAGCTTATTGCCACAAAATCTTTAACAGCTTGAACTAAATTGCAACAGGGCTTTAAGTATGACACCTTGGTTTAAAAAAATTGAAATTTGTAAGGAGTGCTCCCAGCGAATAAACAATTCTTCACCATAAATCACGATAGGAAGTTTACATATTCTTCCTTTACAGTCGCTACAAAATAAAAAGTAGAACATAACTTGGTAAGAAATCGTCAAAACATTAAAATAATAATAAGGAATTTATTGAGTTTCAAAATAGAACATTATTTTAATGAGCGTGTTATTAATTCTAAGTATGACAGTACATATCTCAAGTATGTTTTAGTACTATTTCCAAAGTAAAATGCAATTTTACTTCCCTATAAAACATCCCAAAGCAGAGTTACGCTCTCGATTTTTTTTATCTAGTCTTGTAAACCATTGCACTTTGAATTTCATAGATTAAGTTTTATTTTTTTAATTAAAATTAATATTAATATTTATTTATTTCTTTCATTTATTTAAGCAAACAGTATCCCTGTTGCAAAGTAGGTTTTTTTAGTCTTTGCTATAAATTGTGTTATTTGTATTTAAATATCTACTGCATTACACTGCACTACAGCTGGCAAAAACTGGAAGAGACAATTAATAATATTCCGGATGAGGAAACTCCGGTCTGAAGCAGAGATTTATCAAAAAAGCTTCACGAAATCTGTGATGCAACAATGGTTACTAGTAAGCCGGATTATGTGCTGGCCATCTATAATAAGCTGGCAGAAAGTGATACTTTTCCGAAAGACTGGAAGCTACCCTTTTATTAGTGAGAAAAGGAGACAAGCCATTGGAAAATCCTAGATCCTATAGATCAATTTGTCTTCTGGATATCGAGGGTAAGCTGTTCGAACAACTCATTCTGATCAGGTTAAATAGCGAGTTAAAACGCACGAGCGGTTTATCAGGAAAGCAGTTCGGATTTAGAGAAAAACGGTAGACTCTCAATGCAATAATGGAAGTCATTAAAGCCGCGGAAGATGCTGCAACCTATACTCCTGCACATAGACGCTTTTGCGCAACTATTACGCTAGATGTCGGAAATGCTTTCAACAATGCTTCGTGGCAAAATGTACTGGACTACTTAAGAACCAGAGGAATAGATGGAGGCTTCGTTAACATAATTAGGTCCTATCTCTTAAATTTTGGAAGCAGAAGGTCAAACAAAAATTAATAAAATCAATAGCGGTGTTCCACAAGGCTCAGTTTTCGGTCCTACACTGTGGAATATTATGTACAATGACCTTCTGGAAATTGAACAGCCTACGGAGGATAAACTAATTGGATTTGCTGACGATGTGGTAGTAGTTGTAATAGCAAAAACAGAGCAGTCATTGATGAACAAGGCAAAGGCGGCTTTGCTCAAGGTAGCAAACTGGATAAAATGAAGAAACCTACAACTTGCTCCTGAAAAAACGGAAGTCGTTTTTCTATTAACAAAAAGAAAAATACCACGAATAACTTTCAATGTACAGGCACTATAATTCGATCAAGTAAAGCCATAAAATGTTTGGGGGATTGGCTGGACACGAAACTCTCATTTGCAGAGCATATTAATCAAACAATCATGAAAGCAGAAAGGACCATGACTGCCCTGATGAACTAGATGCCAAATATTGATGGACCAAAAGCATCCAAAGGAAGAGTTTTCGCAAGTGTGGTCCACAGATTCTGTATGCTGCTCCAGTTTGGGCTTAAGCAATGCAAAACAAAAAATTGCTTGCAGACTTAACAGAATTCAGAGAATCCTCTGTCTTTGATCATGAGAACTATTTCACTGACTGCCGCCGGAGTGATGAAACTAATGGTTTTGGAACCGAAAAGCAATTTTTGATGGTGAGTCTAAGCAATATGCTAGATCTTCTCTTCTCATAAGATGGCAGCAGGAATGGGAAAATGAAGCTTACGGACGTGGATCAAAGAAACCTATTCCAAATATCGAAGTATGGCTGAACAGACCGGGTGAAGAGATGGGTTACTATCTCTCTCAGATGCTCTCAGAGTATGGTTGCTTCAGAAAGTACCTGTTTGATAGAAATAGAGCAGATTCGGACAGCTGTCTATATTGTGGAAAAATGGATGACGCGAAGCATACACTCTTCGTCTGTCAGAGATGGGAAAATGAGAGACAGGAGTTTGTAAGAACAACAAATTTAAATTTTAATACTAAAAATATGATGGAGATGTTAATATTGTCCGAGGAGACCTGGGGCAAAACTTATAAAGTGTTAAGAGGGAAAATAGAAACAAATAAACGAGAAGCCAGGATAAAATGAAAAAGAGCATCTTTTAACATTAAGTAGAGGTAAGACCCGAAAAAAATAAGACAGCGATCGTACCAAAGTAATGCAAAAGCAGTTCCAGTACGGGTAGCCCATGAAGTTGGAAGTAGGGGAAGGGTTTTATTCGTCTTTATACCATTTTTTACGTCAAAAATATGAAAAAAGTATTGTTTTCATTAAGCTATTAGCAAGTAACAGAGAAAGCAGGCAAGTCTCGATGATTAGGCAACCCGCTTGTCACTAAATAAAGACTGACGCTTTTATTTCAGAACTAACACTGTAATACACAGAATAAAGCATACAGCTTTTCATAAATTAAATAAACGCTACTTTTAAATATACTTTTGTCCATTTTATTTTGTTTTATTTTGTTAATAGGGTTTGCGATGAAGAAGCCGCAAGCAATTCTTTAAAATTACCACTTAAACGTAAGCTTGATCGGGTATCTCTTTACACCGGAGTTGCCGTATCAACTGTACGAAAAATTAATAAAGAAGATAAGGAACGGTTGGAAAATAACCCCAATCAAATGTTATCCAGTCCTAAAAAAAACGACGGCGTCTTTCTCTAGTCGAGAAAAATAAAAATTTTGATTTTCAAGTGATAAGACATATGATAAATAGGTTTTATCTTAAATTGAAAGTTGTTGCAAAAATTGCGAGAAGATTTAAATTTTTCATATTCTAGGGAAACACTTAGGACGTTACTAATATCAAACGGTTTTTTGGCGTAAATTTCAAAATTAAAAAAAAATTAATGGAGCGTCCTAATATATTAAATTGGAGGTACAAATATATACATGAAATACGAAAATATCGCCAAGAAGGGCGAAATATATATTTGGACGAGACATGGGTAGATAATGATTTAACATTATAGTAATAGTAATGCTTACTTAGTAAGTTTTTATTTTATAAATTTCTTTGTCATTTATCAAAAATTGCAATAATAATACTACAGGGAACGTAGAACGACGTTTCCTCATTTTGAATTATTACCAAAAATTAGAAATACCGCCTATCTTACAGGTAAACAAATAAAAAAAACACGATTAGATGATGACGTTTTTCTGCATTTTTAACTTTCCATAAAATATTTTGTGAAATTGTTATTGATGGTCTTTAAATGCCTTTATTTTTGGTGACGACCATACATTTAAAATATATTTTAAATAAAACATAAATGTATACTGTACACATTATTTCATTTTCAACTTTTGGAAAATCCGCACGCCGCTGTGCTTTTTATGAATGAAGTACGCCATGTTTGGTTTACAACTTCCTTCCCCTTACCGACGCCGTACTGTTACAGATACCGTTGTCAGACTATACGTATTTGCCCCGGGGCTCTTGGTTACGTAGGTAGCTACGCCACTGAATAGTTGTATCTTCTGCAAACATTGCAAATTTTACTTTTATATCATGTGAAACTATATCATTTATACATAACAGAAATAATAAAGGTCTAAGGACAAAACCCTAAAGAAAACCACAATTTATGATCTTTCTGAAAGATAGGACTTGAATCAATTTAAAGAGACCAATTGGTATTTATTAAAAGGAGATGTGTTTCCTATATTAATAGCATACCCGTGGACATAAAATTTCCGCTTGCACTACACACAATAAAATACATTTTTAATGAAAATAAAATAAAAAACATTCAGTTCTGGTTAGATTTCAGGTTTTGATTGTGTCGTGAATAAATTGTTATTCAAATTCTAAATGCTGTTATTAGGAAAAAAACTGCACATTTGCATTCTTAAAAACAATGACGGTGCACATTATATAAACACTATAAAAATTACGGAACAGACATACCTTCTAAAAATATTAATTGATCTGGTTTTCTGCAGCTATTAGTGTATTTATTAATATCTACTTTACAACAAATGATTTTATGAATAATGTCTAATCTGGCTACAAGGTGAACTGAAATAAATCAATTAACGTCCATGTTAAATGTCATTAAAATATATTGGTAATACCTTTTGTGCAGTCTATTATCTTATTACAGCTAGATGACAAATTTTTCCACTGCCAAGGTTTCATTATCCTATTGACGAAGCCTAATAAAATTCATGCAGGGTGTTTAAAAAAAAAGAAACAAAGCTTATGGGAAGTTTCTTTGACCAAAAATAGGATAAATCTTATACAAATCGGCACCATTTTTAGAATATGGGATGTGAACTAATTTTCAGAATTGAGATTTTCTCCGTATTTTTCAAATCGGGTTATTCGATTTAATTAAACCTTGGTACAGTTAAAACATTGAACAAAATACACTTTTAATGATAATATCTTACTACTATTATGGGCCAGTGGCGTAGTATCGGCCAATTTTATTAATTTTTTTACCATTAATCATCTTCAACAGACACTTTCGGAATGTCATACCAGATAGGGAGGACTGGAAAGAAGGTCCTCCAATCAAAGCCGATCATATCTGGTATACAGATGGCTCCAAGACCAACAAGGGAGTAGGAGCTGGCATCTATGGAGACAAGCCTGGAGAAAAGATAACCAAGTCTTGATCAACACGCCACGGTTTTCCAAGCGGAAATCGCAGCAATAATGTATTATGCCGTGCTGATTAAAGAAAAAGGGAGTAAAGGAAAACACATTATACTCAGACAGCCAAGCGGCCCTGAAGGCCATCAGTCCTCCAAAAGTTAATTCCAAACTAGTGGGGGACTGTATACAGGACCTGAAAAAAGTCGGCGGACAAACAAACTTACAGGTAGCTCTGGGTACCAGGCCACGAGGGCCACCCAGGTAACGAAGAGGAAGACGACCTAGCCAAAGAGGATCAGCCATGGAAATGATAGGTCCTGAGCCATTCTGTGGAATCTCGGCAGGCCTCTTTAAAGCATCTATTAAGAGCTGGGTATCTCCGCTCAAATAATCTAATCTAATCTAATCTAATCCATCATATAGTCCATGTATTTTTAATTCTTTAGATGGCTTAACGAGGTATAGTCAAGGGACGTTAGAAAATAAATAGGAAATTTTTAAGGCCAGCAGATATCGAGATTGCGGTTTTCTGCATTGTGTTCAGGAAGCTCCCAGAAAAAAAAGTGTATATAGTGTGGTTATGCCATTTTTCGAAAAATACATTCTGGTGCAATAAATGCATTTTGCAATTAGCATTATTACTTGCAATATTATAAGAACGACTGGAAAATCGGAAAAATTGCTCGAAAATCATTACTCGGGGTTTTCGGGGATGCCAAATTCAATTCTGGCATTAGAATTACCGGAGGCACTCGGGGGTCGCTCTGTGGGGGGGGGGGGAAATGCAGTGTTCATAAAAAATCAGTCGAAAATCGTTACTTGGGGAGTTTTCGGGGATGCCGAATTCAGTTCTGGTATTAGAATTACCCGGGGGCGAACGTGAAAGTGAAAAATCACGAATTTTAAAAATAATACTTTATTTAAATAATAAATTGTACTTTTTATTATTATTGAATTATCCATCTCAAAGTTCAATTTTTAACTTAAAAATTAAACATCTTCTTTAAACTCTTCTTCTTCTTCTCCTTATTCATCTTCTTCCTTGTCACTATCCTCGGCCTGGTTGAAAGTGCCTTTTTGGTTTGAGCAATTGCCATCGAAATGCTTGCATGCAAGTGAGCACTTCAACCCACTTCGTCGGCACCCGCACCTTGTCCCACAGTCGGTTTCACAGAAGAAGAGATACTGCTTAAAATTTCCTCGGGACCAGCTCCCTGGGTCATGGTGACTGACTCTCCATCCTCCAATTTCCGCCTCCATTCCAACGGATTTAAGGTCTTTCTATTCCCATATTTTTTCTCTTTAGTCGATACAGGAAATTGGTTTTATAATATGTGTTATATAATTTATTAATAACTTAAAATTTTTATAATTTATACCCCCGGTTAATTCTAATGCCAAAATTGAATTCGGCATCGCCGAAAACCCCGATGTCGATTTTCGGCTGATTTTCATGGACGCTGCAATTTCCCCCCCAATCACCCCACAGGCACCCCCGCACAGCCACTTCCGAGCGCTCCCGGGTAATTCTAATGCCAGAATTAAATTCGGTATCCCCGAAAACCCCCGAGTAACGATTTTCGAGCGATTTTTCCGAGTTTCAAGTCGTTCTTGTAATATGCAAGTATAATTTTTCGAAAAATGGCATAACCACACCATATAAACTTTTTTTCTGGGAGCTTTCTGCTGGCCTTAAAAATTTCTTTACTTTGGTCGATTTTGATCTAAATGTCCCGGACTAGTAGCTCAACATTTAAAGATGTTGCTAAGTTTGTGCATGAGTGTCTTCGCGCCCTAACCAGAACTAACCAAAAATATTTAATAGAAGAGCCTTATGAAATTTCTACAACAATGGTAGTACATGAACCTATACACTGAAAAATATTGAATTGGAAATCTTTAATAAATTTTTGTTTGATTTTTATTTTTTGCTTAATTTTTTTTTAATTTAAAAACATTTTTTTGATCCAAATAAGTTTATATTGTTGGATTTTGAAAGTCATTTGTTTGACTTTTTTGCATTATATTAAATAAAAAAGCTTTTCTTTTAAATATTAAACAAATTATTTTATTTCAACACACAACAAAACAACAAAATTTGTAAAATTCAAATAATTAAAAAAGTAATGTCATATAATTTATAATATTAGGATTTGGATCATACAAATCATGACAACATTCAAACAGTAGATCCTTTATATTAAACAAAAAATATTAATATTAAAAAATATTTATTTGTACGCCACGCATTATCCCCTCCAATTAAACCGCGCTAAGCGTGTCTGGAGCTGTGGAATTTGATTTTAATTTTCATTTTTTTTATTTGATCTTCTCCAAATAAAGAACTTTTTGCATAAAATAAATATTTATTTGCATATTACTTCTTGCTCGTAAGGAAATGTAAATACAAAATAAATATTTGTTTGTTCTAAATTAAAATCATGACAACCATTTTTCACAAATTTGTACATTTATTTAAACAAATATTTGTTCGACTCATAAAAAAAATAATAATGAGGAGAGATCAAGCATAAACCAAAATATGGCTCTAGCATTATTTTTTTACACATTTACTTTACAATAAAAAAATAATTCATTTAAATTTAATAAAAATGCAATTTATCCAAACAATTTGTTTTGGTATGGGTTAAACAAATATTTGTTTGAATAAATTTAAAATGGTTGTCATGATATTTATTTAGAGCAAACAAATATGTTTTAATGTATAAATTGGCGTAATTTTTTTATGTCTTTCTTATAAATTTAAAACCACGGATTTTTCCAAAAAAAAAAAAATAACAGAGTTTTTTTATTATTGAAAAGCAAGTTTGTTGAACTTAAACACACACTTTGTTGCAAGCAACTTTCAATTTTTTCGTATTTTAAAAACACCCCTCGTAAATGTGAAAAAATAGTCACCAATTTATAACCGAAATGGTGACACAAGTACTGGTATTAAAGTATGTGAAACATTCTGTACAATGCCCTGGATAATTCTCGCTTGCGAATTGCATTAGCAAAAAACTGCAGAAAAATGTGGGCCATTACGAAGTTGGTAGCAGATGCTTTCATTTCGTCTAGCCAGCGACACGAGATTCAGGGGTCACCGACCTTCAATATTAAATCTAGGCAACCTGAATAAGAAATTGAGTTTCTCATGAAAAATTTTCAATAGATTATAGCAACACAATCGAGGATTGATTATTTGCTAATTCGTCTAATTATATTAGTAAATAGGGGCAATTTTGATACAATGGCATGTACTGTTATAGTTTTTAAGATTGTGCGTGCGTTTGCGTGCGTGGGAAATTTTTCAATTTAATTATTAAGCATTTAGGATTAAATTTTTAATTATTATGCATGTGCGACGATTAGAATCTTACGTTTGTAAACAATGCAATATGAAAGCAAATATAATTAAGTATATTTTTCGCGTCATAAAATTTGATTTTTTTCCTTATTACAGAAGCAACTTTAATTAATAAAGAAAGATAAATTCATATAAATTTAAACTAATTAAAATAAAAAATAATTTTTATCACAAAAAACTAGTGAGCCTAGGAGTAAAGTTATATTACAGCTGGTTCGATACCCGGGGCCGGAGAGACATACAGTGTGGTCATTTTAGTGTGCAACATTTTTTTAAATTAACTGCTCAATCAAGATACAAATATTGCCGAAAGTTAGCAGAAGACATCATTAGTTTATATTTTTTATTTTATGTAGCTGAACATTATTTGAAAGAATAAAAGAGGCAAATTTCAGTACAACTCAGTATTTATGACCTAATATGAGCCCTCTTAGACACCGGGTTAAAGGATTTCAAGGCAGCTTTTCCCAGTTCTTCTGGGTCTGAAACAAAAATTTGCAATTAATTTCAACAATTTATGGAATAGATATAAAAAATAATAATTTATAAGTACCTATCTATTTCTTGTAGGGCCCTTTTAGGTACCGGTTCCATGCTTTCCTCAGGGCAGCCATCCATTTCTTTAACGCATAAAACCAATAAGAGACCATTTTTCAAGCACTTGCCAACATATTGAATAGATATAAAGCAGTTGAAACATATTTTGACACACAAATAAATAATGAGTAGATAAATAATGGTACTGGAACAGTTAAGACCAGTTTTTCTACCTCCACAGTTGGTCTGACAGGTCTTTATGATTTGCAAGCTATTAGTTCAATACTGCGTAGGGTGCTGGTGGCTGTAATGTTGTTACTGGTTGCAACCTTTGGTTTTCTTCCAACCTCATTGTTCAGGATCTTTTTCATTTCCAAGTCTTGTACTTGAAAGTAAATCTCAAAGAATTTGCTGTGCTGCAGCTTCGGTAGAAGGTAGCGACGCCAAACTGCTGTTGTTTTGTACACAATCTAAAGTAGCATTTATACCTCAATTTGTTCAAGGACGCGCTCTCCTTGTCAGTTAATTTGGACAATGCAATTAAAAAGGTAAGACCAGCATTAGTAACAGCGCCAGCATGTGTCGTCGGATCTTTAAAAATTTGAATGGTCTTGGTTAGGGCAGGGTTTTTCTTAAGTGTTTAAAAAACCTCATTTTTCCGACCTTGAACGAGACTAAAGTTGTGTCACATTCCCCCATGGCATGCAAAAACAATATGTTGTCATGGATTGGTCTGGATGGCAGTTAGGGGAAAAATGAGTTGTGAAACTGCCCCTTTACCTAGCTTCAGAAAGTATATATTTGAATGTACACCCCGACAACGACCAATCATGATCACCAGCAGATCTTTACCCACAATAACTACACAGTTATGCTGCTGAGCCAGATCCACTGATGTGGTGACAATAAGAGTATCCGCATCCTCTTGTGCCTGCTTTATGTGAATGCCAGCTGCAGCAGAGTTGTTCTTTAACATTGAGATGAGACGGATTTTATTTTTCATATTGCCTGACAATAAATGGACTTCGCGCAGTTGCAGAGAGAGACAAATGTCTCTCCCTGAACCGAACGGTCTTTGCCTTACGTCGAAATAGGCGAGGCGCTGCAGATAAAATTATTTTACTTAAAGGGAAAATTGCATTGATTCGTTCATTATTTTATGCTTTTTTTCCAAAAATTACTATTTTCTCCCATATTTCAGCACCCTTTTGCGTGGAAACCATACGACGTAAAAAATATTAGCAAACATAAATTATAGAAAATGTTTTCCTTTTTATTTTACTAAATAACCATTTTTTGCGTAAATAAAGCTATAAGCTAAAAACCACTAAAAAACATGATTTTTAGGGGTTTTTTGATGTTTTCTCATATTTGCCAAGCCAATTTTTGTTGGACAACTTCAGATTCGTGTTCAGCACCTCAAAAAACATAAAATAAACCAATAAAAACAACTACACCAAAACTTTCCACTTTGACCCCTTTTGTGTACCGTTTTACTAGCCTACATGTTCGATAATCATATTGAGTGCATTTAAAATAGTTGTAAGTCAAACAGCATACAGGGTAGGTCAAAAAATATAAAAATTGTACAAGAGTAAATTACCCTTATTTCAAAAAAATTAGCAAGATGTTATAAAAAAAGTTGTTAAGAATTAAAAGTTATGCTTAAGTACTAAAACATGGCTTTCTTAAAAATGTTTTTTTTTTAAATTTCTCTTATTTTTTTAAAAATATTTACCCTAAACACTCTTTTCTCAATTTTGCATGTTCAAATTCGAGCATATGTGTAACATTAACACAGATTTTTATATTTTTAGGGAATCACAAACTTCATGCTTGTTGCAACGATATTAAACACAACTTTAAAATTTTACAAAAATTCTTTTTAATACGGTAAAACATTAGTAATAATAATATGCATATCAAGAAACAAACGCTCATTCAAAGTGCAAAATGTTTATTTTAAATTTTATTAAAAAATTAGTATACAAACATAAATCCTAATAAAAAAATCTTAAGAGGTCATGTTTTGGTATTAAGGCATACCTCTTAATTCTGAACAACTTTTCTTTATAACATTTTACTGAAAAACACAAGTACAGGGTGTCCCAATTTGGGTACTTTTCCGGGGTATCTCCGTTAATTTTAACGTTAGCGGGATGCGGTTTTAGCGACAGGGTGCTACTTTTTCGTGAAGCTAAAGATGCCGTTAACGAAATTATCGTAGATCTTTTAGTTTTTAAAATACAGGGCATTTTTGAAAATACTGCATTTTGGGACCCCCCTCGTATCTTCGTTATCCTTCAACTTATCAAAAAAGGTAAAATAACACTCTGATAGATTTTTTCCGTATAATGGTGTATATAGTTTTTGTTACATATTTACTAATTTTAAGTTATGAACTAAACTTATGTTTTTTTTTTAAATGGGACACCCTGTATATTTACAGACTATAAAATTTGTCTTTCTTTTAACGTTTTAAAAATATATTATAGAATACACTTTTTTAAAAAAACACGCAAATAAAGGACAATTTTCTAAAACTAAATGCATAATTTAATAGTCGGCCATGGCTATTACAAGAAACAAAAATAAATGTCAAATATTTTATTTAAATTTATTTATTTTTATCGATTTTTTGATCGACTTTTGGTTGAATTTCCAGAACCAGTTTATTTTTGTTCTTTTGGCATTTTTATTTAATTGATATTTATCAATTTCTTTAAATAATGGCAGCGTATGAAAATTATGGAAAATTTGAAATGCTGGTATGTTTTATACAAAGTAATGAAAACTCTGAAGAAGTTTCGGAATTACATTTCCGAAGTAAGTAAGGCTATTATGGCTAGGAATCTCTATTATCGTTATATGTTTGTGCTTGTTAGATATTCATAAAAAAGGCAACCGTTTCTTGAGATATTCGCTCGTTTAAAAGCAAATTTAGTTGAGCACGGATTCTTTGTTCGCCAGCGTCCTAAAACATATAACAAAGATAACAGGGAAAGAAAAGAGACAAATGTTTTGGAATATATAGAAGCAACACCTTCGTCCTTATGTAGAAAAATTGAAAGGGAAATTGGTGTGCCAAAAACTGACGCTCAGGAGATTTTGAAGAAATACAAGTATTATCCATAATAACATAATGCAACATAAATGTATCCTGGCGATGCCGAGCGCCGGACACTGTTTGGTCAGTGGTATTAGCAGCAAATTGATGGTAACCATTTATTTGGCAGACTTGTTATTTGGTCAGACAAATGCTTTTTTTTAATTGCGGGCGTTTTTAATCGTCACAATACCAGGAATTGGCATACAGAAAATCAGCATCTAATGTTTGAAAGGGCACAACAGGGACGCTTAGGAGTTGGAGTGTCATGTTTTATTTTGGGCAGACAAATAGTTTATAGGATTTTTGAAGGAAGTCTTACAGCACGTAGGTACCTAGAAATTCTTGAGGAAGTTATTCCAGAACTATTGGAAAATATTTCATTAGCCCAATATAATGCTGTTTACCTACAACAAGATGGTGCCCCAAGTCATAACTCTAGGCTCTTAAGCGCATTTCTTGATAATACCTTTCCTTAAAGATGGATAGGTACCAACGGAGCTGTTAGATGGCCTCCATGATCTTCAGATCTCTCAATTTTAGATTATTTTTCATGGGGCTATATATAAAATGAAGTATATAAAACACGATATGACAGCATAGCAGAACTTCGAGAATCAATTTATTTAGCCCTTCAAAACCTGCAAAGGAGATCAAATGTTCTTTTAAATGCTATTAAAAAAATTACAAAGATGTGTCAATTTTGCATTATAGAAAATGGTCGTCATTTTCAACATCACCTTTAATTTTTTTTATATTTTTTTTTATTTGTTATGATGTTACTTTACGCTACAAAGCGGTTGCTACAAAGGTACTGTTATAAAAAAATTGTATAGGTATTTTTGAAAATTTTATGCATTTAGAAGAATATACCTACTTGCAAGGTATTCAATTCTTCGTTAGTAATATGTAACTTTCAATTGTTTTTATTGTTATTCATGGCCTACTCTTAAATTATGCATTTAGTTTTAGAAAATTGTCATTTATTTGCGTGTTTTTAAGAAAAGGTGGATACTGTTTTATATTTTTAAAACGTTAAAAAAACACAAATTTTTTAATCTATAAATATACAGGGTGTCCCATAACAAAAAAAAACATAAGTTTGGTTTATAACTCAAAAATAGTAAATATGTAACAAAAATTATCTACACCACTGCATTCTACGGAAAAAATCTATCAGAGCATGATTTTACTTTTTCGATAAGTTGAAGGATAACGGAATACGAGGGGGTCCCAAAATGCAATATTTTTAAAAATGTCATGTATTTTAAAAACTAAAAGGGCTATGAAAATTTCGTTACCGGCATCTTTAGCTTTACGAAAAAGTAGCACACTGTCGCGAAAACCGCATCCCGCTAACGTTAAAAATAACGGAGATACCCCGCAAAAGTATCCAAAATGGGACACCCTGTACAGAAGGGAAATATTTCAGTAAGAGCATACAGTAAGCTAGAAATAGAAACGCTTCGGTCTCGTTAAACCTCCACGGAAAAATAATGATCAACCCATATTTAAAGGTAACTATTTTTTTTAATACAAATAACCTGTAATTACCTTAGAAGCTCCATTAAAAATTAAAAAAAAATGAAAGCCCCCGAAGTTGCAGTTTTTTATATGCAAACTTATTAGTTCTTTTAAAATATCCTAGAAACCAAAAGAGTATTTAGGTTATAAACAAAAAAATAAACTTTCTTCAGTTAACCGTTGTTCTGTTGATAGTTTTCCAGAACCCAATTACTAATATTAGGTAACAAAATAAGTTCGTGCGGTTTTTGGTAGAAAAACATAAATTTTTATTGAGAAACAATAAGACACTATTTATTCGTCGAAGTATTTACCATCATACTCAATGAACTTTTGCCAACGTGAAACCATTTTTTGTATGCCGGTATTGTAGAACTTCCTGGATTTGAAGTCAAAAAATTGGCAGACTGCATTTATTACACCATCTCGAGTTGTAAACTGTCGGTGCCTCCTACCGTTGTCAAGAGACAAAAAAGGGTGATAATCACTTGGCGAAATGTCGGGAGAATATGGCGGGTGTGGTAACGTTTCCCAGCTGAGTTTAGAAATTTTTTCCCGGGTCAATTCGCTTGGAATTCGAATACAAGATCCATTTTTCGTTGCAGGTTAATAACCGATTAAGAAATGGTTCATTAGCGTTGCGTCATTGTCAATTCATGTGGGACCCATTTGCTTAACTTTCACGTCTTTCCTAGCTGATGAAGATGCAACCGAATAGTTTCAGGACTCACATTGAAAATTTCTGCAAGTTCTTGGCACATTGTCCTGGAATTTATCTTCGCAACTTGTCGAAGATCCTTGTTGTTCATGATTTTTGGTCTCCCTGAGCGCGGTTCATATCGCTCAAACTGAGATCTCCCAAAGAAATTTTTTAAACCGCTTCTGTGCTGTTCGATCACTAACGGCATCATCTCCGAATGCGGTACATATTTTTTACGCCGCCGTTGCAGCTTTTGTACCAAGTTTGTACTCATACAGTAGACAACTTCGAATTACTGTTTTATTCGTCGCCATTTTCAATTATTAAAACTAGAAATGTAACAATTTTCAGTAACTTTTTACGTGTGTCAGAAAAGAAGGATTTATACTAAAGTGACAGCAGGTATAGTCTGTCTCAAAGTATACCGTGTTAGCTCTTGCCACAGCCCTACTTCACTAACAAGCCGTGAACAAGGAAATCTGGCAACTATGCTTTAGATCTTGCGACACACGTTTGCTGTTTGTTTAGTCATATGATTTACGTTGAATGACCTGTTGCTCTGTTGTTTTATTGTGAATAAATCAACTTTTTTGAAAGAAAATATTGTTAAGATAAAGACTAAACCTGTAAAAGGTCTTACTGTGTGAAATTTGTGAGTGACCGGGACAGTTTTTTTTTCCGCAGACATTGCGTAAAAACAAGAATATCTGCGGGTGAAAAGTGCCGGTGTTATAAAGTACTTAAAGTAAATGGCGGCAAATGAACTTGACATTTGTTGGTGGTGCTTTTTAAAAATAATTAAAATTGAAAGTGTGCTTTAATGATTCGTGTTTGGCTTTAATTTGAAGGTATTTTTTTAGTTATTTTTTAAAAACAGTAACAAATATTAGCATTGGAAATTACCGTAAGTACGTAGGTATACATTTTGGAATTTTGTCGTTCGTTTTGATTTTTGTTTTGCGTTGCATAGGTACTTGTGCCTGCTTATTAGATACTATTTAGTTACTGTTATTATTATTATTTTCCTGGTAATCTCGGTATTTTCTCAATTTAATTAATTTACCATGCCAAGTCCTTGTTGTGTGCCTGGGTGCAAATCCAATTATAAAACTTCTCTTGATGCAGGAGAACCAGCTGTATCTGTTTTCACCTTTCCAAAGGACGAAAACCTTAAAGCCCATTGGCTTAGGAATATTCCTAGACAGTCATGGTCACCCTCCAAAATATTCTGTGGTTTGCGCTAAGCATTTTGTAGAAAGTGACATTATTAGAGAGGATGATTATCGCTTGCCAGATGGGTCAATGCAAAAGGTACCTACCAAAACTAGACTAAAGTTAAATGCAGTGCCTAGTATTTTTCCAAATTTACCACATTATTCTCAAAAACAGTCCCTGTTTCCCGAAAAAGTCCTGCTGAAAGTTGGCATAAACTTGAAAAACAATAATGGTCGCCTTACAAACGACACCTATTATGCACTTTGCCATAGTACCTCTGTTTTACTAGAAATAATTGACTATTCATTTTCAAAATTTGATTTGTCGTATATTTTACCAGGTAAATTTACTACTAAAAAGTTAGAAAAAAGATTTGGTAAATACAGACTTTCGGAGGTTGTAATTACAATGTTAACTTTGATGATATTTTAAATGCTGAGAAAAAAATTAGACTCAAACATATATTTAGAAGCGTGCTGATGGTAATTTCTCTTTAGCTGAGATTAAAAAACAGGGAGACAGCTGTATCCAGGAAAATGATCTTGATTGGACAATACCTCAAAATAATTACACTGAAAAATTTTTGTTTTTACTTGAAACTGAATACCCAAATGAATATGAAATTGACAAATCGGTACAAATTTATATAGCTGGTTATTGCCCACAAAATTGTAAAAAAATATAATAATTGTAACATCTGTGTTTCTTTTCTTGTTGAAAGTAAGGGAAACCTAATTGACGACGAATACTTTTGATTGTCTACAACGTGGCGGTTTAAAGGTTCCTACAGAAATTGTTAAAGACGTTCTGTTCCATATGTGCGCGATTTTTGAGAAAATTATTAATGACCCTGATACTGAGAGTGACTTCCTAAAAATGGAAAATCAAAAAGCTATCCTGTGTGATCTAACTAATTTAAGCACTAGACAACATGAAGGCTTTAATGATTTATGCTCGCAATGTATTTGTGGTAACAAGAACAAAAAATATGTTCATTATGATGTGCTCTATATTTTCAAACATTCTTTTAAATAATTATGTTAAAAAAAAGAAATAATAAAAATGCCACAGAGGCTGAGTCAAAAAACAAAAAAAGGAAACTAGACACATTTAATAAATAAATAAACAAAACTAAAACTAAGTACAATTACTAACTAAATGTTAAATTACACTTGTTTCCTTTTACAACAGCATCATGTTCTTATGCCTTGACCTATGCACATAAATTAATTTGTTTTAGAGTTTAAATATTATATAAATATATTTATTTTTCAATTATTATACTGATTTAATTATTTTAATGGAAATATCAATACTATTTACGCGATCTTTGAATTGAGCCTTAAATGAATTTAAAAATACGCGCCTCGATACCCGGATTACGCTCATCGCGCTCGAGGGAAACCGATCTGAATCTCTTGCCGGTTGCGGCGTTGCCAAGTGGTTGTTCACGGCTTGTAGTGAAGTAGGGCTGTGCTCTTGCCTTCATTTATGGATTATACCTGCCGACAGCAATAAAACTGCGGATCGGTGGGTATTAAAGGCGAACATTAGGGACGGGCTTTAATAATATAAAGATTTATAATTTATTGTTTACTTAGGTAAGTATAATCTTAAAATTACATTAAGAATTAACTATATACAAAGTTTTAATAAATTTATAACTGCATTATCTATACATAATTACATTCTTAATCTAAATATCTAAGTCTAATTCTGTTTCACTATCAGAGTCATCATTGAGATTAATTACAATAGGATTTATGTTGTTTTGGATAGAAATATCCTCAATTTTTATAATGTGCTGTAGTGAATTTTTCCAGCCCCCAACAGGTATGTTAGTAATTACATTTTTTGCTCTGATCTTTGATTCTACTTGGTTCTCAAATGCTCTATGGGGTTAAACATACAGTGATACGGAGGAAGCCGTAAGACAGTATGCCCAGCCTGTTCAGCCAAATTATCACATACATATTGTTTTTTAATTGCATATGAATTTAGGACTTCCAAATGATGCATTTTTTTGTAACTGAATTCAAAATAAATATTATTTTCTAACAAGTATTCCTGGATTTTAGTTTTTGAACTTGATGAAGCTGTTGCTTTGTGTAGTAGACGGCTGTGGTAGCTTGCGTTATCCATGACAATAACATTGTTGTTTGGAATATTTTTTAAAAGATAATTTTGAAACCAGTTTTCAAACAGTTCTGCACTTGTTTCCCCATGATAATCCAAGCTAGAATCCTTAATATTCTTTGCAGACAACAGCAAGCAGTTTGGGACAAATCCGTCTTCTGAACCATGTATTATGGTAATGCGTTTACCTTTATTTGAAGGTGCTTTCGTCTGACAGTTTTGACTGAAATCAACCCATCCTTTGGATACTGTGTCGTGTGTATCGAATCAGGTTTTATCAATGGATCTGTTTTCTAATCTATATCTTTTAATTTCTTGAAGGTAATTTCCAAGAGCGTAATCTGTACGATTCCATTACTACTTATCTTTTGTCTATTTTGCCGTATTTAAATCCCATTTTACAAACAACTCTATGGAGGGTGGCACGGCTAATATTTATATTGGTTTCGTCTTTGTCTAACTTCTTTTTCAGTTTATTCAAGGTAGGAATAACTCCGCTTTTATAAAGACAATATATTTTCCTTCTTATTAGGTCCTGATCACTATTGTCTATACGGTGAGATTGAAAATCACTACGTTTTTTTCTTTTGTTCAATTCTTCACTAATAATAATATCCCTTATCGATGATATTGGAGTTTTTGTAAGTAGACAGGTTTATTTTAAAGCTTCTTGTTTAATTAGACCTCTACTGAATAAAGTTTCATACACATTTTTCACAACCTGTTTTGCATCTAATGACAAATGATTTCGAGGTGACATAGTTATATTCTCGTAAAACAACTTTTTCGAAACGCACAGTAAAAACGGTTATTCAACACGGCCACTAAAATATTAGCCAAAATATTTATATGCTTAATGATTAATACTCAAGAAATACCTGGCCCACCCCTGCCCTTAAGAACAAATGGGTTTACCCAATAACAATAGGTAATAAAATCGTTATAGGTTTATTGGGGTATGGTCTGTCAAAAGCCATAACGATATACTTTGAGACAGACTATAAGAAACAATCGCTTTCGATTAACAAAATAAACAATATCCATGGCAATGTGCGATATACAGCAACCGCACAAAGTTATTTGGTTACATGATACCTTTTTCATTTTGAGCACACTGTATAGATTCAATATTTTCTGTGTGTATATCCACACTAACCACAACAAAAGTTGTTGATAATGATTTATGGTATGTTACCTAAAATATAAATATAAAAGGGTAAAGATAACAGTTGGAATCTTAAAACAAGCGAAAAACGTCTAAAAATTTAACACTATTTCGTGGTTAACATTTTTTGGAAAAAAAGTACGTGGAATATATGTCACATAAAGTATATAAAAAACCAAACAAATTTAAATGGTTAAAACAATAATTTTAATAATTTATAGAACTGCTTTTTATTTAAGACCTTTAAATATTCTCGCACTATAAACCTACGTAATAAACTAAATAACAGCTGAACAACATAAGCCTGATAATATTGAGGTGATTGCCAAGTGCAGTACATTGTTAAACTTAACATTTCAATGACAAAATGAATGAATACATTTGCATAGTTTTATTTTGCCGCATTTATTAAATAGGTTCTGAGATAATAAGTTTTTATAAATTTATGTACTGGCAATATACCATGTCGGAAAGACAAAGCAAAGTAAGAGAAAACTAGTGCGGAATTCCTACATATTATTTCAATAATCAAAAATGAACGTAATATTAATGCATAAAATACATTTGCTGCAACATTTGTTTGTCTAATTAAGAGTTTTTAACTAGGTTTGATGTATTTATAGGGTACGTAGAGTCACACCCATCGGTTTGGTGATGATTTTCTTTTTTTTTGTATTATGTATAATTTGTCTCAAAGTATACTGTGTTAGCTTTTGCCTTCATTTATGGATTATACCTGCCGACAACAATAAAACTACGATCACTAGGTATTAAAGGACAGAACATTAGGGATGGACTCTAATAATATTAATATATAACTTATAACACTGGGACTTAAAGTAGGTGTAACATTTTCTGCTCTGATCTTTGATTTTACTTGGTTCCACAAATGCTCTATGGGGTTAAACATACAGTGATACGGAGGAAGACGTAAGACAGTATGCCCAGCCTGTTCAGCCAAATTATCACATACATATTGTTTTTTAATTGCATATGAATTTAGGACTTCCAAAAGTTGTGCTTTTTGTAACTGAATTCAAAATTAATAGCAGTTTCTAACAAATATTCCTGGATTTTAGTTTTTGAACTTGATGAAGCTGGTGCTTTGTGTAACAGACGGCTGCATGACAATAACACTGTTGTTTGGAATATTTTTTAAAATATAATTTTGAAACCAGTTTTCAAAATGTTCTGCACTTATATCCTCATAATAATCCAAGCTAGAATCCTTAATATTCTTTGCAAACAACAGCAAGCAGTTTGGAACAAATCCGTCTTCTGAACCAGCGTGCATTATGGTAATGCGTTTTCCTTTATTTAAAGGTGCTTTCGTCTGACAGTTTTGACTGGATACTGTGTCGTCTGTATCGAATCATGTTTCATCAAGGTAAATTATGGATCTGTTTTCTAACCTATATCTTTTAATTTCTTGAAGGTAATTAAATCTCCAAGTGCGTAATCTGTGCGATTCCATTACTACTTGTCTTTTGTCTATTTTGCGGTATTTAAATCCCATTTTACAAAAAAACTGTATGGAGGGTGGCACGGCTAATAGTTATACTGGTTTCGTCTTCGTCTAGCTTCTTTTTCAGTTTATCCAAGGTAGGAACAACTTCGCTTTCATAAAGCCAATATATTTTTCTTCTTATTAGGTCCTGATCATTAATGTCTATAGGGTGAGATTAAAAATCACTACGTTTTTTTCATTTGTTTAATTCTTCACTAATAGTGATACCCCTTATCGATGATATTGGAGTTTTTGTAAGTAGACAGGTTTCTTCTAAAGTTTCATACACATTTTTCACAACCTATTTTGCATCTAATGACAAATGATTTCGACGCAACATAGTTATATTCTCGTACAACAGCTCATTCGAAACACACAGTAAAAACGGTTATTCAACACTGTCACTAAAATATTAGCCGAAATATTTATATACCTAATGGTCAATACTCAAGAAATACCTGGCCCACCCCTGCCATAATGAAATAATGAGTTTACCCAGTAACAATAGGTAATAAAATCGTTAATGGTTTATTGGAGTATTGTATGTCAAAAGCTATAGCGATATACTTTGAGCTAGACATGGGTATCTTAAGTAAAGTAAAATGCAATTTATTGACACGAGACTTAAAGAAAGGGAAAGAAAAGATCTCTACAGGTAGAAGGTTCTACTGACTAGATACCCTAGGCATAAAGAAACGCACAAAGAGAAAAGTGCGGGGTCTGTCCAGTTGGACTGAAAAGGGATGCATAAAAGTGGTACTTTATGTTACTCTATAGGAGGAAGAAATCATTATTGCTGCTTATTAAACATCCCTATAAAAACGACAGGTCGTCCACAATCGTTTGGTGGGCAAGAGGAGAAAGCTTTGTTTTGTTTATTTGGTAAGACCTTGGCTGGAATAATTATAAGGAAAGTTACGAAATAAACTGCGGTGTGGAACAAATAAAAAAAATTCTCTATTGTTTTTGTAAACGCCCAAAATTTTTTAAAGAAAACCTAATTGGTTTTGACGACTTAATTCAAAAAGAACGCGATCTACACAGTGTGTAACTGCGGTGCTCTTTTTATACAGGGTTATTCATAAAAAACTAAAAAAAATCTATTTTTCGTCCCTGGGAGGTAAAATGTTAATACTACATAACTTTTTAATCACAGCAATTTTTCTTCTTATTACCATATTTCCGCAAATTAAAAATTGAGGATACTTTACTTTTAGATTAGCATTAATTTTTTTACTCTCCCTTGTATACCGTAACAGTTTTACCGGGTTTAAAGGGTAATATTTAAGTTTAAGAGGACGCAGAACTAATCTACATAAAACTAATTTTAGGTTGTCTAAGAATTAAAAAAATCCCATTTGCCCATTTAGGTAATTCCTATATGCATCTTTCATTTTTAAAATAAAAGAGGCAGTATACAATACAACATTTTTAAGTTTTGGTCAAACGTCCGTGGTAGTATTTGACATTTTTTTTTTGGACATTATTTCTTACATCTTTTGAGAGGTGAAAACCCTTTTATGACATATTGCATTGTAACACTTAAAAAATCCCCTGTATAGCCTGTCGGCAGTAGCACAACCTTTTTTGCTCTTTTATAACTTCACCAATGCCATTTAGTTTTGAATGGGTGATAACTGTTTTGTCTTTAAAAGTAAAAAAAGTGTTCTTTGCAATATACAAATCAAAAATATGATAACAATTTTCTTAATTTTTAAAGCATCTGGTTTCCTTTATTTTTGGCATTGAGAATCTTAATAAATACAAAGACCAGGATTTCTAAAATTTGCTAATAATAATTGTGCATTTTTATAGGCTCCAAAGAAGCCACCAGATAGAGACAGTATTGTGCGCGTATTTTAAGAAGTAGGTAAATTTGTTCGGAGAAGAAAGTTTTTAATTTTTTTAGTACATAACCGAAAAGCATTCCCTTCTGCAATACTTTTGGTATAAAAAGCTTAGATGAGGACTAAGCACACTTCGTAACATCGAATAATGGATCCATATACTATTATAACATTCAAAATTTCTTATTTAGAATAAACTTTATGCAGTATTATTTTAAAAGAATAATTTTTGGAAGCTTGTATGTATTATGTGTTCAGTTTTATTCCTCTCTTCTTGCCTTTTTATTACTGTTTTATTACACTTTTTAATAAAAACATCCAATTTAATGGGCAACTTAACAAATATTGACTATACATTGACAAATTAAAACAAGACAGCTTGTAATATGAGACGCGTTTACTTGTCTTGAATAAGTTTGGAATTATAATTTTATGATTAACTTATTTAAGTACGCTTTGTAGGTCAAACAGCCCCTTATATTTAAAAAATTATTTTGTATGGTTAGTATATTTAGTCTCTTTTTCGTTTTTTAACACTTTTTAATAAAACATTTTAACATATTACATATAAATCTTATCTATAAATATTTTTTATTTATTATATTAACATGCCATTTTTATAAGTTAAATAATTATATATTTTATTTATAAAATCTTGATTATGACAACCATTAGCGTATCCAGAGTTAAGATTTCGGTTAGTAGGGGGCTGCCCATATAAAACTAGATTATGGCGAAAAAAATTTATTTTAATATCTTACAAAAACTTGGAATAAAAAGTAAACAACAAACCTATGAAGCCAAGTGTGACAGTTAAGGCTTTAGCACTAAAGAAAAACAAAAATTAGCTGAGAAAACAATATTACTTAAATAAAAAATACTCCTTTGGGGAGGGCGGCTGTAACCTGGAAGCCCCTCTTCTAAATACGCCCATGATGGCAATCATAAAAGGAAAATATATAAGAATAAATACAACATGTTTTCTTGAAAGTGTTAGACGTTATTATGGTTTCATTATGGCTTAGCAACGGCTGCCAGATATTCGGAATATCGATACTAGGTTTTCTAAATAAATTTTGGTTGTTTACAATAACAATGTCTACAAAGAAGCTGTAATAAACAACCAAAGTGTATTTAGCAAGCCTAGTATCGATAATCCAAATATGTGGCAGCCGTTGCTGAACCGTAAAAAGTCGGTCAAGCTTCGGTGAACAAGAGATAGTATATAAGTCGTAGCTTGTAAAAATAGTTTTTAGTTATTACTTGAAAACGTTTGAAGATACATCACTAACCAAAACGTTGTGTAATAAATAACAAATAAGGATAATGGAAGTCCAAGATGTTAGTGTTATTGAAAAACAACATGTGTTCTTATTTTAGAAAAACAAGTGGTTGTGTCTCCATTTTCTGTATTCTTTTTTAAAGTTAATAATAAAAAGTATCTGTTAAGTTTATGCTTCTCTTCTGAATTATGAATTAATCTCATACTGTAGTTTTAAGATCGTTAAAAATTTTTTGCTAATGATAAAAAAATTAATAATCTAATGTCTAAATAAAATTATCTGTTTATGAAAACGAGCTTTTTTGATTAATCTGTAAAATTATCCGATTTACTTATTCTCTTAATATCCACTTAAATATTTATAAGTGCATACAAAAGAAACTAGATATTTTTATATTAATAATTAATATCTAAAAGTAATATTAAACCGTTAAAATTTATGTTGGGGATTATTAGTTTCGCATATTCTAAAACCGACATTCATTTATTAATAAAACATTTGTTGGATTTTTTTTTATTCGTTGGTCCCAGTAAAGTGTTATAAAGCAAAACAATTGCACCTTAAGATTTTTTAAAATCTTGTTTTGGGGTCTCTAGATTAAGAAAAACTCCGACATTGGCCAAAAGGATCGCCGAAAAATGACATAAGCAATGGGCAGTAAATAAATGTGGTTGTGATAATCCTACGAATTGTGCAATTTGTAGGATGGTGTAGTTTTTTGACAATTTATGAAATACATTGGTTTTTGCATCTTTTTTTTTTTAATTTTAAAATAATTTTTTGGTTTTTACATTTGATGGCCTTAATTGTACATATTTTCTAATGAAATTAGTTGTTTGTTTTCGTATCTGGAAATGTTGCAAACAGGAACACCTGCTTGCAACATTTCCAGTCCTCGATGTTTTCCTTACTAAAGTATGTCAGTATTAACTCTTTACATTGACAGGTACCAAAAACTTTTAATATCAACACCACCTTCAATAAAAGGAAATAGCGCGTTTTTGTTTTTTAATGTTTTATATGCTAAAAAGTTTATTTGAAATTATAATCAGTATTGCCAATAGCAAAAGATAAAAGAATGGCCTTATTAAGAATCTACCTTTAATAAAAGATGTTTTTCAGAAACCTCTTTCAAAAATTGATCGGTATGTTCTCTTTCATAACCTTTGGCTTATTGGGCATAAAACTTTTGGATTTGGATTTAGGAGAGACTATTAGTGACTACATTTATTTTTTATGATTTCATCGTATCAGATCTACAAAAAAAGTGGTGCGTGCTGGGTGTCGCACTAAGATTTTCTGGTGGATTTTTTTTTGCTAAACAAGAATCTGAAGTTAAAATTGGGAGTCAAACAGCAAAAAATCGAAAAAAAACCCAAAAAACCGATACGGTACATTCACCGGCAGAAACCTGATACCACGGAATGTTTGGACTATGACTATATAAAATATAAGAGATACAAAAAAAAATCATAAAACAAAAAATAGAGCTTTTCAAATTGTCTATATAAAAAGTTTTTATAAAATAAATGATAAAGGAAATATTAACGAAAATATAATCTAGACAAAATTTTTAGTCTAAAATAGGAAAAAAAAAAATTATTATTGTGATTTTTTTTTTAATTATAAATCACTTATTTTATTCGTTTAAATTGCAAATTACTTAAACTTTGTAGAAAAGAAAAAAAAAAAAAAAAAAAAAAAAATAATATATATATATATATATATATATATATATATATATATATATATATATATATATATATATATATATATATATATATATAATTTTCAAATTTTTTTCCAGGGGCATACCTTAAAAATTTGGGTTTTTAATTATAACTTACAAATACTTATTTAGAGAAAAAGCTTACCTTACTTAAATTAAAGGTCTTTTAAAGGTAAACAGTTTATGTTATATAAAGTTTCATGTATCTTTTATAGTTTTTGAGTTATTGACGTTTTAAATTAAAAAAAAAATCGTTGATATCTGAAATTACGCCTTTTCTCGATTTTTTGTTGTTTGACCCCTGATTTTATGTTTACATTCGTATTCAGCGGAAAAAAATACGCCAGAGAAGCTTAGTCCGATACCCAGCACACACTACTCTTTTTTTTTGTGGGCCTGTATTATTAAATTTTTCCAAGCCAATCTTGTTTCGCTGGGTTGGACTTTCTCGGGCCGATCGTATGACGGTAAACACGATTTTGTGGAAAGATTTTGGATTGAAACTGTCATATAGTTCCTGTTTGACCTCCGATCAGTGAAGTGCTCGCGATAAAAAAACTGCATAGTTTTTTCCGGGAAGGCGGCTAAAGGTGCTGTATCAACAGCTTTTACCATCGGGGATCAAGGAGAAACTCAAGCCAAACGATGGAGCCCTTCTTCTGGGGCTAAGCGCTGTGAACGAAGATAACTATACCTGTTCCTTTCTGAGGGCCCCACGCACGAGGGATTTTCCTAATGGCGGAAGATGGTTGCGCGCTCAGCAGGGAGGGGCAGTACTGACAGAAAACGGTTATGCGTGATATCAGAAGCAGTCCTTGGTGGACGGCCATTGTTTGTGCCCTGGATCGATAATTTTTTTCTAAGAATTCAAGTTTTGGAAAAGTTCGGAATTTCTGTGGGTTACAGAGCCTGACGATCCAGAAGTTCCACCTACAAAGCTCGGGAAGGCTCACGTTGACAACAACGTGTGTCTGGAACGGGGGGAGCTGGCAAACTGCCTTGCAGCAGCGCCATAAACCGAGCAGTATGCAGTATGAAACTGTCATATGTTCGTACTTAATTTAACTCGGTTGGATTTTGAGGTTAGAAATTTTAACATTTTGTGTTTTGTGGTTGTTTTTTCGTTTTGCAAAATAGAGTAAATAAAAATCCGCAAGAAAGTATTTGCATCTTAAAAGCCAAAAAGGATTATATGTTTTACATCAAAATTTTATCGGATTAAACCCACTTTGTTTTTGATTTTTTCTTTGTGGCATAAACACCTGTGCATTGGCATTAAAATATGTGAATGAAGGTTTTGGATCAGATGAAACCACATCTGATCGACTTTTTGAACATAAACGTAGTCAGTTTCTCATATAAGGACATCCCCAGATCCTTGGAAACTTTCAGAGTAATTTTTATCATAAAAAACTTAGTCCATTGCGATGCTGAAGTTAGTATTTCATTGATGCTTAGGAAGTATGCAAGTAGAACTTCTTTGCTTATACGTTCAATTTCTTTATTTCCCCTTTTTCAATTGGCAAATTTATAAATTGTACCTAGATGCTTTTGGATTTTTTAGGATTATTACTGGATGTCGCTTTGTAAGTCCGTTTTAAAAATATTTGAAGAATTTTAAAAATTCCCACTTATACACTTTTAACGTCGTTTTTTAGTAAGTAAACAAAGCTTTGGTTAGGTATATAACCACAACCACCTAAGCTTTATGAAATTGCCACTTTGTTAATAGAAATAGAAATTTCACTTTTGATAGATATAACTGCACAACAATACAGAAAAAGGTTCTTTGTGATTTTAAAAATTCATTTTGTAAAGTTTAAACTTACACAATTTTAAGATATTTGGATAAAAATTTTGTAATAAACAGGTTAGTTAGTTACATTATTAGTCACTTAAGAAAATTAGCTTACTTGCCCTTTGGAATCGTAGGCTAAACTTTTCTTACCTTTTTTGCATCACTAATAAGTAACATAACTTACGTTATATACGTGTTTTGGCTTTTACTGTCTTATTTCCTATACAATAAAAAAACTAAAATTAAAAGTGGTCATCTACTGCATTATTTGCCTTAGTGTTACAAAGTCTTAAATACCAATATTTTAGATAATATTTAAAGAAAAACCATTAATAATAAAATATAGTGGTAGGTTACACCACTCGTTCTAAATATTACATCGAGTCAAGAAATGTGTTACTATTAATTTATTTTATTTACAAATAAGCATTTATAGGCGGTGCCTATTTAAGTATAATTAATGTCTTACTAATTATAAAAAGCACCTTTTTTCCGCCAGCATTGATTTTAAATTAATAAAATTAGTACAAAATATAATATAATTTAATTGCACTATTAAAGTTTATTAAGCATAAGGCTAAATTGTGCAATTACAAAAAAACGTACTTTATGATCTAGAAAGTAATGTTTAATATAGATAATGATTTTTGTAAATAGTTGCATATTAGAGAATTTTATTTACTCAATTTTTAATATGCTCTTAAACACATTTTTTAGCTATCGTTTATTTATGTGTATTAATGTATATAAAATCAACTATTAATAATCCTTATTAATTAATGATTTTCTATTAATAAACGATTTTAGTATAATAAGTACTGTGAGGTCTGGCCTAATAATAAGTACTGTGAGGTCATGCCAACGTGTTTCCATTCATGGCTACCTGACAAGCAGGTGTAAACAGGTAAGTTAATATAAAAAAAATGCACCGATAATAAACACCAATAATAATTTATATATGAAAATGAAGATTATTTAATAACAAACGCGATAGTATAGTATTTCCTGCAATAAACCGTTCATGAAATATTATTTCTACGCTTTAAAGTTTAAAAATTGGAGCAAGTATAGTTGCGCAAGAGAGAGTTCCGAGTGTCTTATTCAGTGTAATAATAGAGAACGACATAGTTTGAGAGAGATAGCATTTCCCTGTTGTCATAGTAAATCATTGTAATGAAATTTTGTCAAACACGTGCTTTTTGGTTTTTAGAAGATGACTGTTTGAAACCAGTAAGACTTGTTGGAGACCAGACGCCTTTCAAGATAAACGACCTATTAGAAATTACTGAAAATGAGAGAGATGAAAAATTATTATTGGAAAATCGCGATTCATTCTGTTATGAAGAAGATGCGGAATAATATTTATAAGTTTAACTATTTCTGATTTTTATTATTTTCATATACTTCATTTGTTTTAAAATAAAAGTTTTTTATAAGCTATTAATGTTTTAATTTTTTTTTATTCCTTTTATTTTTACCCATTTCATTGCAAATACAATATTTAAAATACGTTTTTATATATAATTATCAACACATCAATGAAAAAAAAATTGAATATATAAACAACACATGAATAAAAAAAATAATAATAAAAAATTTAAAAAAATGTATTTTAATATATATACACATTAATAAAAATTGAAAAAAATATATATATTTAAATATATCCACATAATCATAATTAAAAATAAAAAACAACAAAAAAATTATATTCATATAATTTAAATATATAATACTCAAAAAATTATTTTCTGAACTCTCTCTTGCGCAACTTTACTTGTTCCGATTTTTAAACTTTAAAGCTCAGCAATAATATTTCATAAACGGTTTATTGCAGGCAATACTATACTATCGTGTTTGTTATTAAATAATCTTTATTTTCATATTATATATTATTGATGGTTAGCAGATCGGTGCATTTTTTTATATTAACTTATCTGTTTACACCTGCTTGTAGGCAGACATGAATGAAAACACGTAGGCAAGACCTCACAGGCATATTCTCTATATATCAAAGTTTAATTTTCAATAATATTTTGGTTAACAAGTTGGTGGAACATTTAATAAAAATGTAATTATCTTCTTTTTTTTTAATTAAAAACAGTCATGAACATATTTTGATAGGCAATGCATGTCAAATGTATTCGTTTATGTCTAAATTTGATAAAAAAATATTTCATTCGGTTATTAGATGGGTGAAGGTCGACCTCTCTTCGGATCCTCCACTAAAAGTTTCTATTAGGTCCTAAAACCAATAATATATCGCACTTATTCGAAAAAATAATTTTAATGATTTCCTGGTAAGAACAAGAACATGTATCTTTTGTTTAAGTAAATATTTACCAGGACAATGATTTATTCTCGAAATCAATAAATAATAATGTAATTTTGGAAAAAACAACTGACGTGGGTAGAAAAAAGCAATTAATGAAACATAAAGCATCTAGAGAAAGTAAAAAAGAAGTCACTTAAGAAAAATAAAAATGACGTTAATTATATAGTAGGTAAAAACTATTCAATTTTAGTTTTTTAAAGGTATAGGTGTTGTATTTAAGGAATACCTCTTACCAGGCAAACTTCGGAACTTTAATTTTTTCCCCCATTATATTGGTCGTAGCTATTACTTTACTCTCAAATAAATTTATTAATTAATTTTAATGTAGGTTGTTGCCATTTAAATTTTATTCTTTTATAACTTTTCTAATAGTTCAGTCATCCAAGGTTCAGAAACAGAGTTTCCAGGAAAAAAATGTAGAAGTTTTTTCTCATCGGTTCTTTATGTTTTTCAGGCTGCTGAATTCAAATCTGAGATTTGCCACCAAGATTGGGTTCGCAGATGATCTGTTAGAAGGACCAGGCTGTATATCCACAACGACGTAATGTTTTGTTTTTAGTCCTTCCTAGTCAGTGGACTGCTCAAGGTCTTGAAGGGTAGGCGTTGGTCTATCCACTGAAAAAAATTTAATTATGACATTTTATTCTGTGCAAGTTTAGTTTCCAATTTACAGTGATACATACTAGATTAGAATAATAATAACTTGTTATAATAGAATTACTTTCGATCTTCGCAAGTGAAATAGTCATTACTTAGCGGTATTTTTATATGGAGCCCCTTCTTTCACAATTCAGATACTGCCTGGAGAAGTATAACCCAACGCTTCTGCAATCGCAAGTTTCGAAGGCTTCTCTGGGGTTTTGGACTCGAAGGAGAGGAATAAAGTTTCCTTTAATAACTTTCAATCCCCACTACTCAGGTAAATTTTTCCCAGACACTGCAGTACTTGGTGAAATACCCTGTAACTGTGTTGCTGGGCTGCACCTCTAGTGATGGGGATGAATTGTACATTTCCGCTGGAAGCTGATAGTGATGACACATACTGGTTGTACCGCAGCCTATTATTTGAAGTCGTGCGAGGGTCTCCGCCATACAAGGCCAGTAGGAATATTTTCCCTGCCTCCGAAATTTCTTCTGCACTTGCACAGATTAAAATGTCATATTTATATTTTTTTCAGTGGAGAGACCAGCGCTTATCCTTCAAGAGCTTAAAAGAAAATATTACGTTTGCGGATATATAGCCTGTTTCTTCTAAACGAATCATCTGCGAAGGCAATCCTGAGCTTTATGCAGATATTCCCTTTTTCTTCTTCTTTTATTCTCGGTTTTACCTTTTTTTTTTAAATAATATAAAAGTCTATTGTGCAAAGACATTATACATTTTGTCCATAATGAACATGAACGGCATTGCTTCTATTATAGTTATCTAAAGTCTTTATTCTTATTGTTTTAGGCAATAATTCTGCACATGAGACCAACGAATAAATATGAAAATTTTAAAAAATGGTTTTTTGTTTTCTTTTTTTGTGCAAATAAAAATTTGTTTCAAATATGTTTTCTTTTATCAAAACCTTATATCCCTTAAATTATGTAGTACGATTTCGTTTGAGCGAGAAGGCTCGTTGACCCATGGACCTCACTCACGTTTGCCAATTCCGTATATGTAACAGGGTATACCTAGTAATCATGAAATAATTTATTTTGGAGGTATATAAAGTTGATAGTGGGGCATTAGCGCGCACTTAGAGTAATGTTTGTACCTTTTTCGCGAAAAGTCAAGAAATGCCATTTTTTCAACACGATCTAATGACGTTATGGATTGTTCTAAACTTGAGAGTTAATATACGTATTTGTAGAAAATTTTGTCTTCTTTGATTTAGTGTCTCATAGTTATCATGAAAAAAACGCTTATTTTCGAGTTAAACTTAAAAAACTGAAAAAAGTGTCGAAAATATCAGGTTTTTTGCAATTTCTTTCTGAAGGTCAGGCTTGGCGATGTGGCAAACCTCAGATTCGTATTCAGCAGCCCAAAAGATATATAGAACAGTTGAGAAAAAAACTTCTACATTTTTTACCTGCAAAAAACCCTTGCTTACCTGTAGTGGACTATAATGTATCAATTTGAGTATAAAATATAAAATACGCTAGATCTCAAAATAACAATTTTGTGATATTCAACGTTTTTTCCGCTGGTTCTTCGTATGGATTTGTTTTTGTAATTAGAGTTTTAATCCTGTTTTGTGTTAAAAAAATGTAGACTAAATTTAGTGCCTTTTTTTTTTTGATTTTTTTTGGGATGGCCAGGAACAAATAAAAATCGATTTAATTTTAATTTTGTTGTAAATTTGTTCGTTTAAATTTAGGAATGCAAATATTTATTGAATCAAGATTTTTTTTAATTTGACCTAAACAAATGTCTACGTTGTTTATAATTGTTTTATGTAAAATTTATTTTAATAGGAATGTTTAAAATAAAAGTTAAGGTATTTTAAAATTTCTGTTTTTAAAACCTTAAAAAAGCACAATATAATCGTATAAAATTTGGGGAAAAAAATATTTTAAAAAATTGTAGCTATGTTTTTTTTATTTTATGTGTAAGGTCGTTGAAAAAAAAAAGGGGTTTTAAAATATAAAGATAAGTATTATATAACGTTTTTTTGACTCTTTTAAAAAATTTTCTGCAAAAAAACATCAGAAAATACTAAACGAAAAAACCATTTCATAGGTTTTCACTGATTTTAGGGCCAATTAAGCCTGTTTAAAAATTTTAAAGCTCCTAATTATTAGTTAGATTTTAAAAGGGTTTTGGGTTTAAATTACGCATACTGGCCATTAGGTTTAAATTATTATCCGAATTTTAAAACATTAATTATTTTTTAATTTTTTTTTAATTTTTATTTGCTTTCATTTCTAACTCTACAGTTCACTGAGTCTTTGGTACGGCCGGGGTTTAAAAAAATGGACGAGGTTACAAAAATCGCCTTGAAAACCCGGTAATTACATTGCAAAATGAATATTCCACGCACATTTCATATTTTGTAAAAGGGGGAAAAAAAACGTTACCTGACAAATTATTGTTTGGAATATTTTATTTATAAAAACTATTAAACTTCTGGTTACGGGAAATCAAAATTTTAATTGAATAAACGAATAACGGTTTTTTTTATTATAAATTTTTTTTTTTTTAAGGATAAACCAACTATTAAATAAATAACCTTGTTCACTTTCGGATAAGGTTTATCTGACCTAAAGATAAAAAATATAGACAATTAGATACGTTGGTTTAATGTTTTATTTTCTTACAAATTAGGGAAAAAGTATGTTACGCCATTGGGGGTTTATTTTTTTTTTTAAATTTTTAATGAGTAATTTTAAAACCTTTTTTAAAAAATTGCGTTTAAATGGTTATTTTTTTAAGGAAAAACAAACCAGTTTTTTATATATATATATATATATATATATATATATATATATATATATATATATATATATATATATATATATATATATATATATATATATATATATATATATATATATATATATATAATTATATATTTTTTCTAATTTTAACAATAAAAAATAAAAAAACCCTTTAAAAGCCATTAAATTATGGCAAAAAAATGCGACAAAATTATAACGACAGCATTTCTGTTAGTCCAGTAAGTGAAGACCTGAAAGTACCCAAAGTTGTAAATAAATCTGTACAGTTTTCATTTGTAAACCAATTCTTAGATCTTCGCGAATGCTTTGAAGCCAGAAAAAGTTTATCAACATTAACAGGTGGGAAAGGGCTGAAAATGGCCCGTCAAGGCCCGACAAATAGGTTTTTTGCTAATATCTGCCAAAATATGCGAATTGAAGATTATTTGTTTAGACAAAAAATGAAGACAGCCTTGAAATCTACAAAAATGGTTTTTGTAATTTTTTTAAAAACCTATAGTTTTCGAGATAACGGGACTCAAAAGTCCCCTCATTTTAGCTGCCGCTTTACCGCTAGTATGCCGCTATCTTTATGGATTCACTTATAAGCGGGCGGACGAATTGTTCCATAACACAAGGGCAATAATGTACTTTTTTTTTTCATTCAAAGTTCATTGGGGAAAAAAAACACCCGTGCCTTTTTGCATATGTTTGGGTCCATTCTTTATTTTTCTAGAATATTGGAAAAAAAGGGGCAAAGTTTTTTTTACAATATTTTGGGAGTATCTCATTAATTTATTGATATTTAAAAAAAATGGTTTGTTAATAGCATTTCTTTTTTTTAATGAGACCTTAGCAAGTGTTCAATGATCCCAGAAAATTTCCTTCACAATCTTTCTTGCCTTTTTTAAAAAAAAAATTTTTTTTCCCATCTGCATTTTTAGTAAGAAACTACAACTACCACATCTACCATGTGTCCTTTCCCAAAAAAAAAATCTCTCCCCGGGGAAAAACTGCCAAAATATGCAAATTAGAAAATTTTTTTTTAAAAAAAAAAATGAAGATCACCCCGAAATCTACAAAAATGGTTTTACCATTTTTTTTTCCTCAAAAATTTTTTGCAAAAACGACCAAATCTGAAGAATTGCGAAAATAGCAGTGGTAATAAAAGTTGTTCTCACTGCGATTTTTGTTTCGAATGAACCAAAAAAAAGAAATAGTACATCTCCATTCTTGAGAAGGGGAAACCAACCCCCATGGACTGGGGGGGGGCAAATCATCCCCTAAAATATATAAAATCATATGCAACTTTAAAAAAATTTAAAAAAAAAAAAACTTTTTTTAGGACATGTCTAAAAAAAAAAAATGTTTTGATAATCAAACCCTTATCTAAGGGTGAAACAACCCCTTTTCAATGGGAAAAAAAAGAATAAAATTCTAGTTTTCCCAAAAAAAAAAGTATTTTTTTGATTCCTTTTCAGGGTGATTCATGGGGAAATATCAATATTTGGGCTTTCGGGGGCAAAAAATAAACAAAAAAGCCTATGCAAATATGGGTCCGCAAGGCCTTCGTTTTAAAAAAACAGGGTGTTAAAATTTTTATTTAATTTATGTTTTTTTTAAAAAAAAATCTATGATAATGTAAATATTAAAGTAAAAACTGGTGTCCGAGGTTTTTTGGTAGGATGGATACGAATCTAATCTTATTACGGCTCTTGCTTGTAGGGGGAGCCACCCACACGTCTTTTTACTATTTTTAACAATCACGACTTTTTGGCACGGCCCTGTATTACATTTTTAGGTAAATTAAATGATTGTTTTGTCATTTTTACGTCATCAAGGTATACTTGTTAAAAGTTGATATGAGCAACCGTTTTCGAGATATTTTGATTTAAAAAAATTTCGATGCATTTGATTTTATTATAGCAAAATTTTAAAAGAAATAAAACAAAATGTATAATTAAACAATATGTTTTTTTTTATTTTTCAATGAAATTATTGTTCTTAAATTATGTTCGACAAAATATAAGTTAGGTTTTATAATTTTTTAAAATTCCACCATTTATTCTAAGCACATATCAGCTCTGTGGTGAACACCCTGTATTTCGGAAACGAAGGCCTTGCCGACCCATATTTGTATAGACTTTTATGTTTATTTTTGGACCCTGACTACGTACCTGAAGTATTGACATTTCCTCATGAATCACCCTGTATAGCGTGATCTCGTTAGGTATGTATATAAGAAGAACTCCAGGACGTGAAAAATTTATACAAATATTATTTAAGCATTTTTTAATGTACAATGAATTAAGTTATACACTCTACAGAAAAAATATTATCATCCCTATTTACTTAAAAAGTAAGTTGACGTCTGCATGTTAAAGAAGCAATTATGTTTTAATTGCTCCTTTAACAAACTTAAATTAATTTTAAAAATCCTAAAATTTAAAATTAAAATTACGTTGTGTAAATTTGGCATTTTCATGTAAAATTATTGAACATTAATAAATGGTAATGACATATCTAGTTTTCTTGTAGTTGCTTTGTTTAAAGAGTAAATTTGTAAAAACTGACTGTTTTTTGCAATTTACAGGGAGGTGAGGAAAAGACATACACATATGTATTTTATATAGTTTGTCTCAAAGTATACCGTGTTAGCTTTTGCCTTCATTTATGGATTATACCTGCCGACAACAATACAACTGCGGATCAGTAAGTATTAAAGGACAGAATACAGAAAACGGACTTTAATAATATAAACATTTATAATTTATTGTTTATTTAGGTAGGTATAATTTTAACATTACATTAAGAAATTAAATATATGCAAAGTTTAACTAAATTTATAACTATATTATCTATACATTTTTATATTTTTAATCCAAATATCTAAATCTATTTTTGTTTCACTATCAGAGTCATTATTAAGATTAATAAAATTACAATAGGATTTATGTTGTTTTGTATAGAAATGTAAAAGTACTCAAATTTCATAATGTGCTGTACTTAATTTTTCCAGCTCTTAACTGGTAATTACATTTTTATCAAATTTTTAACACTGGGACTTAAAGTAGGTGTAACATTTTCTGCTTTGATCTTGGATTTTATTTGATTCCACAAATGCTCTATAGGGTTAGAAATACAGTGATACAGAGGAAGACGTAAGACAGTATGCCCAGCCTGTTCAGCCAAATTATCACATACATGTTGTTTTTTAATTGCATATGAATTTAGGACTTACATAAGTTGCGATTTTTTGTAACTGAATTTAAAATAAATATAATTTTCAAACAAATATTCCTGGATTAATTTTTGAACTTAATGAAGCTGGTGCTTTGTGTAGCAGACGGCTGTGGTAGCTTGCGTTATCCATGACAATAACACTATTATCTGGAATATTTTTTAAGAGATAATTTTGAAACCAGTTTTCAAAAAGTTCAGCACTTGTATCCTCCTGATAATTCTAGATAAATTCCTTAATATTTTTTGCAGACAACAGCAAGTAGTTTGGGACAAATCCGTCTTTTGAACCAGCGTGTATTATGGTAATGCGTTTTCTTTTATTTGAAGGTACCTTCGTCTGACAGTTTTGACTGGAATCAATCCATTCTTTGGATACTGTGTCGTGTGTATTAAATCATGTTTCATCAAGAAAAATTATATCTGTTTTTAGCCTACATCTTTTGATTTCTTATTGAAGGTAATTAAATCTCCAAGTGCGTAATCTGTGCGATTTCATTACTACTTGTCTTTTGTCTATTTTGCGGTATTTAAATCCCATTTTATAAACAATTTTATGGAGCGAGGCACGGCGAATATTTATATTGGTTTTGTCTTCGTGTAGCTTTTTTTCAGTTTATCCAAGGTAGGAACAACTCCGCTATTATAAAGACAATATATTTTCTTTCTTATTAGGTCCTGATCACTATTGTCTATACGGTGAGATTGAAAATCACCACGTTTTCTTTTTTTGTTCAATTCTTCACTAATTATAATATCCCTTATCGATAATATTGGAGTTTTGTAAGTAGACAGGTTTCTTTTTAAGCTTCTTGTTTAATTAGTCCTCTACTGATTAAAGCTTCATACACATTTTTCACAACCTGTTTTGCATCTAATGTCAAATGATTTCGACGCGACATAGTTATATTCTCGTAAAACAACTTTTTCGAAACGCACAGTATTTAAGTGGCAGTGTTGAATAACCACACTGCCACCAAAATATTAGCCGAAATATTTATATACCCAATGGTCAATACTCAAGAAATACCTGGCCCACCCCTGCCATTATGGGTTTACCCAATAACAATAGGTAATAAAATCGTTAAAGGTTTATTGGGGTCAAAAGCCATAGCGATATACTTTGAGGCAGACTTTTTTATACCAAATTACTCGCCGCAAAAAATTAGGATAAGCACTGTTTTTCGTTTTTTGTAAATTTTTAAAAATCACCCCTCTTTAGGGGTTGAAAAATTGCCAAATCTGAAGAATTGCGAAAATAGCAGTGGTAATAAAAGTTGTTCTCACTGCGATTTTTGTTTCGAATGGACTTGGAAAAAATGAAATAGTACATATCCATTCCTAAAAAGTTGTAAACCAACCCCCATGGACTATGTGGGGGTGCAATCATCCCTAAAATATATAAAATCATATGCAACTTTAAACATTGCAAAAAAAATCAGATTTTTTAGGACATGTCTAATAAGAAATAAATGTATATGATAATCAACCACCCTTATCCAAGGGTGAAACCACCCTTATCAATATAAAAAATTGAATAAAATGCTGGCTTTTTCAAAAAAAGTCTTAGCTTCGTATTTTTTCGATCCAAGTATACAGGGTGATTCCTGAGGAAATGTCAGTACTTCGGGTACGTAGTCAGGGTCCAAAAATAAACATAAAAGCCTATAAAAATATGGGTCCGCAAGGCCTTTGTTTTCGAAATTCATGGTGTTAAAATTTTTATTTAATTTATCTATTTTGTAAATAAAATCTATGATAATGTTAATATTAAAGTAAAAACTGGTGTCCGAGGATATTTTGGTATGACGGATTAGAATCTAATCTTATTACGGCTCTTACTTGTACGGGGAGCCACCCACACGTCTTTTTACTATTTTTAAAAATCACAACTTTTTGGTACGGCCCTGTATTACATTTTAAAGTAAATTAATTGTTTTGTCATTTTTACGCCAAAAGGTATATTTGTTAAACGTTGATATGAGCAACCGTTTTCGAGATATTTGGATTTAAAAAAATTACGATGCATCTGATTTTATTATAGCAAAATTAAACAAAAAAATAAAACAAAATATATAAAGAAATGTATTTTATTTTTCAATAAAATTATTGTTTGTAAATTATGTTCGGCACAACATAAGCTAGGTTTTATAATTTTGAAAAATTCCACCATTTATAGTTGGATCATTTATAAAATGAAAATTCGGTGCCCTTTGAAAAGAACAAAAAAAAACATGAAAAGTAGCAAAAAGGTTTTATTTTTATTGTCGGCTTTTTGTATTGTCTATTATTACAGACACGTGCGGAAATCGGCACATTATAAAAAGCAAAGGCGGCCTCTTGTTCAAATTAAACCTATTCGGCTACTTTTTATGTTTTTTTTCCTCTCAAAGAGAACCGAATTTTCATTCTTATATTGATCCAACTATACTTTTAAGCAAATGTCAGCTCTGTGGTGGACACCCTGTATCTCAGAAACGAAGGCCTTGCGGACCCATATTTGTATTTGTTTTTATGTTTAGTTTTGGACCCTGATTACGTACCTGAAGTATTGACATTTCCTCATGAATCACCCTGTTTAAAGCAGGTGTACCTAGATGTTTTAAGTTCACTTTTAACCAAAACCATCCCTGTCATAAATAAAAGAACCCCAAGAAAGCAAAAGAGCAAATCGACGACATTTAAGAACATAGTATATACAGGCAGATGCTTCTAGCTACGCAAAGCACTTGCGTGCTTATCTTTTATATGACTTAACAATGATTTGTAGATTATTGTACGCTAAAGCATACTTTATATGTAAATGCAATAATAAAGATTAAAATTTAAAAAAGCAGTACTGGAATTGTTATGAATAATTAAGATACAAATTAAATTAGATACTTAAACGAAATAAATCGTTAAAATTATGAGATAATGAGCAAAAGGGGGGTAAATAAATCAGAGAGAAAAGAAAGAGAACAAATAAATAATAGTTATTTATGATATAAGGGTTAAAAGTACAATTTTAAGGCACGAAAGTGAAAGTTTCCAGAATGAGCGAAGCGAGTTCTACAATTGACATGAGTTCCTTAAAACGTACACAAATATAATACAATATTTTTTATACAAACGCAATAATGCAGTTAAAAATTAAATTATTCAAAAATTTAAAGATATACACTGTGTTAAAAAAGTCCCGGACCCCCTTAATAATTCGTGAAAGCGCCCTTTTATCAAAAAGTGCCCCAAAGAAAAATTATAGATCTCTTTCAGATCTACATCAGGAAGATAACTTTGCATATACAGGAGGCATCACAACAGTAGTAGAGACCAAAGTTACCTTTTTTTAAATGGAAAGGTATATTTTTTATGTATTTTCCGATTCTACGTAAAATTTTAACACAACTTCAGGTAACATATGCTATACCTAACTTCAACAGATTAAAAGATACAATGGTTTAAAAAAGTACTTAACCAATAAAAATGTTATTAGTTACTTTTTAAACGTTTTTACCTTTTGAGTAATTTCATTACTTTTTTGCTTATTTATGACATCTGTAAGTGTCAGATTACTTATAATTATTGTCTTATTAAACACCTGAATTAATTTTAATTATATTTTATTAAGTATCTCACTTACTGAGAGAGAAAGAAACACACTTCTTATGATTTGAGGATTCGGAAGACACCGAAGACCTTTTAATGCAACATTTCAAACCACACCAATTTCGAAATCTACAGTGATAAGAACAATTCAGGATTTGAACAAACTGGAAGTTGCAAAACCTCAACGAAAGGGAGGCCAAAAAACCGTAAGCAATGATCAAAAAAGTCTAGAAATACTACAACATTTTGTTGAAGACCCAAATTTATCATTACGCCTAGTTGCCAACCAGTCAGACGCTAGTTTTATATCGGTTCGAAATGTCCTAAAAGCAATAAATTTCATCCTTATAAAATCACCTTAGTACGGAAATTTGAAATGATTTTGACCGCCCCCCGCTTAGAATTTTGTGATATCATGATGCAAAAATTTAAGAAAATCATTTTAAAAAAATCGATTTTTTCCAGTGAATCGACATTTCAATATTTCAATGAAAATCCGCACTGGATGCGTGAAACACATACCCGTATCCTGAAAAAGTAAATGTTTGGGCAGGTATATTTGGTAACGGATAATAGGACCATTTTTTATTGGGATAATTTAATTCCCATATCTGGATTTGCTGGAAAATCAGGTAGAACCAGAAATAAGAAGACATGCTAATCTAATTTTCATTAAATATGGTTTCACAAGATGGCGCCCCTCCTATTTTGGAGTTAATGTAAGAAATTCTTAGTACGACTTTTCCAAATCTTTGGGGATTGGCAGAAGAGGTGAAATTGAATGGCCAGCAAGAAGCCCTGATCACCCCCTAGACTACTTTCTTGGGGCATTTAAAAATAAAGTTTTGTGACAAAGGGAAAATATTTTCATATTTCAAGACAAATTAGAGCAAATGTAAATTTATTACTCCCGTATTTAGAAAACGACAAATATTTTTTACTACAATTTGGCACATTTCAAACCTTCAAGGGGCCATTTTCAACATTTAATTAAAAGGTTTATTGTTTAAATATTTTTTTATCTTTCTTTTTATGGGTTAGTATTTCATGTTTAATGTATAATTTTTCATAATAATTTTTTAAACCATTGTTTTTTTTAATCTGTTGAAGTTAGGTATATTGCATGAAGTTGTGTTAAAATTTTGCATAGAATCGGAAAATATATGAAAAAATAACCATTCATTTAAAAAAGGTAACTTTGTCTCTCTACTGTTGTGATGTCTCTTGTTATGCAAAGTTATCTTTAATTGATCTGAAGGAGATCTATCTTTTTCTTTGGGTCATTTTTTGAAAAAAGGGGGTTCACGAATTTTTAAAGGGGGGTCCGGGACTTTTTTAACACAGTGATAAAAATTTGAAGTTAGATTTATTATGAATTCCAACCGTTGTTGATGCTGGTTGTTTACCTTTAAAATTTGATACATCGTTCGTTTTACTCGTTTTGTTTTTTAAAATAACTTGAAATGAAAGAAAATGTAAAAAATTTGGTTCATCGTCCATTTAAAGAATAGATAAAGGGAGAGAGCATCCGGTTTTGCCAGGAAAATCGTTAAATTAATATTGCCTAGAAGGGTTTATGAATTGGTGTAAGGAGAAAGGGTTGCTGGAAAAAATAAATATATTTTTTGCTATTTTCAAAAAAAATTTGGCATCATCTTTTTATGGTCGACTTATTCAATGATCAAAGCTATGTTACGCATAAACAATGACGTGGAAATCAGTAATTTTTTAGTTTACCGCTTATTTAAAGCGTTAAGGATACCAGCCCAAAAAATCAAACATTCTGAGCAAGGCGCAAATTGACAAGTTTCTGAACTGTGCACCTGATGATGAATACCTTCTGATGAAAGTTTTTGGGAATTTTGGGAATTTTTGGTGCCTGTCGTAAGGAGCTTTGTCAGTTGACTCTTAACGACTTGGAAGATATGGGCACTTCATTGATGATTCACATACGAGATACTAAAACCATGATACCACGAAATTTTATTTGGATTATTATCGAAAATATATGGCTCTTTGTCCAGCAAATGTAGGATATCGAAGACTTTTCCTAAAATACGCGAAGGGTAAATGTACCAGAAATCCCGTTGGAATTAACTTTTTTGGAAAAATCTCTGCTGCTATAGCAAGATTTCTGCAGCTTCCGATCCTCTATACGGGGCATTGTTTTTGCCGTTCTTCAGCGAGTTTACTTGCCGATGCTGGAGCAAATTTGACGACAATTAAGAGGCATGGGGGGTGGAAATCTTCTACCGTTGCTGAGGAATACATCATAAATTCCTTGAAAAATAAGAACTTTATTGCCAGAAAACTACTTACAGTGAAAATAAGAGCAGCAGATCGTGCCTCAACGTCGACTGAGAATGCGGTTTTTTCTGTTGAATCCACCTTAACTACGGAGAATGCTAGAAATGTGGAAGGAATTTGTTTTCCAAGTTGTCTGAATTGTACAATTAATATAAATGTTACGTAATAAATAAACGTTGACGTTATACCTTTCAAAATTTGACATTTCACTTTTAACACTGCTGCTTTAAAAAGTTTACTTTAAGGCACTAGTGCTTTCAAGTAACATTTTTAAGGCATCTAGATAATGTTAAAAATTGAATTTTTAACAAGTTTGTAGAAAAACAGTATTTATTTATTGTCCATTCTTCTGGAGGCTCAACCATCTTAGGGAGCATTTTTCAGGGCATGTTTATATGAACTTTTTTTATAATTTGGGAAGCACGATGAGTCCTAGAAAAACTGCCTACTAACTTCGGGACACCTTCTATATGTAAGTGTAAATAAAAAAATATGAATATTTGTTGTAAGATTATAACCTAAAATAGGTGATTTTTTATTCTAATAGAGGGTTTCAAAAGAATTAGTAAATCATAACTAATCAAAGAATCAAATATTAAGCAAAATTAACATATCAAATAAAACTTCGAGTAACATAGAAAAAAACGTTCTATCTTATACAAATTAAACGTCAAAATATCTAACGTTTTATTTGAATTATGGCAGATTCTGTAATTTACCTTTGAAAAAAGTAAGCTTAGTCCTAATTATTTTTATTACCTTTTTAAGTGAGTAAATTTAGTGTGATATAATTTTTCTGGTTTTACTTATACTCACTCCGACGTTCCATTGTATTGTCATTAAAATAAAAGTAAAAAATTATAAATCTATAAAAATTGGTTTATGGGGAATGACAGCAGCTGTTTGATCTTCCCAAGTAATTCCGTTTTAGTTATTTAAATTTAAACAAACTCGAACTAGCACCAACCAGAACTTACCAAAACTAAAGGGGACTAAATTTATTTTATCTAATTTAAATCTCGGGACTTAATTATTGTAGAATTTGGACACCTTGACTGAATTAACGTTGAAACATACACAAGGGACTGAGTTGACGTTTTCTTTAAAAATATTATTTATTTTATGTTTTACCTATCTATTATTGATCTATAATACCTTAGAAACGGAATATGTTATGATAGCAATAATACCTGCTATTTCACGGGCAATAAGCGGGCATTATGATAATGCCCGCTTATAATGCCCTAATGCGCTAATATGGAAATTTTATTGCTTACCCAAATTTTTATTTCTCTCACAATAAAGATCAAGTTTATACAAAAAATAATTTTTTCTTTAAACAATACTAAAAATTAAACTTTATTTCCAAAATAAAAATTACAATTTTGAAATGTCCCGGAAAATGTAGCTGATCCCACTATAGAATGGTCGGTGTTTTTTGTGATGGTAGCAGTGGTGGTAGCACTAACTTTTTTGTATAGAAGAACAGTCCATTAAAGAATTTTCAATAGTCGATACGGAATTAACCTCGGAATTAACTGAATTGGCAATCATTTTGGCTACTTTGTTTTTGGATGAAATACTTTCTTCTATATATCCTTCAGCTACTGAAGAGCTTTTCCATTTCCCATGTTGTTTTAGCGTTTCAAACCTGCCTCACAAGTAAAGTTGACGATGTGCGACGCAAACAGTGGCCGGTGTAAGCTTCTGCATTATCCAGTTTTAAAAATTTTGCGATCAATGTTGGGACGCTTCTATGGTATTTTTCCAATGGGTTGTACTGTACATCGACCCTTTCTATAGGTAAGAAAGAATCTTCGCTCCTTTATTCCAGCTGGTCTTAATGTTGTGTACTTTTTATTAAATTTAAAGCGCCTAAATCTTTTTCAATGATAGTAAAACTTTTGAAGTTGAGTTTTAGTTTCTGGTACCTTTATAACCAAGACTGTTCCTCTCTTCAATGTCATCAATGGTCATTTTGACAAACTCATCTCGTCTTAAACCTCCAAACACCCATTACCAATATGACTTTGTGTACCAAGAGATATCATCAGATTCTTAATAAATTTTAATATTTGTTCCCTTCAAAACTTTAGACTTCTCGACGTATCCTTTCGACTTAACTTTTAAAAAGATATGAGACGATGGTATTGCGAAATGCTCTTTTTCATAGACCATCAACGTAGACCTTAGGGTGGAATACTTGGTCAGAGAGATTCGACTCTATTTTGCGACTAAAAATAATAAAGTTTGTTAAATATATGTATTAAAATAAATCAATAACTTACCGGGTAATTTTTCCCATTTACGATTTTCATTTTTGATAAAATATGGTAAATTTTTATATAGTCATATTCCCTAGTGTCCTTAGGGATTTGCGGGGTTATTATTTTCCCTAAAAAAAATTTTTTTAAAATTTTTTTTAAAAAAAACAAACTTGGGTAATTATTCATTTTGGTTTTTTCATTTTTGGATTTTTTTGGGTAAAATTTTTTTTATATAGTCATATTCATGCCCTTAGGATTGCAAATATACTACCGGAGAAGAGAAATTATGTGTTTTAATATTTTTTATTTTAATTTGAAAATTTAAAATTACCATTGATTTTCTCCATATAATGCGAAAACTCCCCATTATGACAAGGAACGTCAGCGTGCAGTGTTGCCACGTTCCCGCATTTTCACGTCTGAAATATAATTGGGAAAAATAAAAAGCCGCTTTAAATAACCAAAATTAACCATGACCAACTGTTTAGACAAATTTAAGAGCCCCTAGTCGGTCATGGTTAGTTTTGGTAAGCAAAGCAGCTTTTTATTTATCCCAATTATATTTTAGACAACCAGAATATCAAAATTTGATGGCCGAAAATTATTAAGTCCGGCAACACTGTTGATACTTATTTTGAATTTGACAATGTAGAAAGAATGTGTTATCAGATATTAGATTTATTTCTAACCTATATTTTTTTAAATTTAAATTAAAAGTTGTTTTTCCATTTTCTGCGTATTTTGTCAATAGATTTCTGTTTCTGTGTGTTATGTTTAACTAAATAATTATCAATTTATACGTTTTTACCCCGCCCAGCACTCAAATTCACTCCAAGATCCAGTAAGTTTATTTGGTTGAAAAACAAAAATTAAACACAATTTCTCTTCTCCGGTAGTATATTTGCTATCCCAAAGGATACTTAAATGTAATTTTATTAAAAATTCATAAAATCCAAAAATAGCAGAAACTATATGAATTTTACCCTACCAGTTCTGAAATATGCCATTAAACGTTTGGTTATTTGAAGAATTGGTTCGCATCTTTTCAAATACAAATATGCTACTCCGATCAATGCCTTGATTTAACTGGCAAAAATTTCGGTGCTTTTATGCATGGCCTTTTCTCTATATTTGTGGAATTTCTTCCATTTTGGCAAATCGTTAAATAAAAATGCCAACTGACTAACTACAGAAACAATCAAACTTACACCAGTCATTATCTCTTTCGTATACAGGTACAGGTGCAACTTATTTTTTTTATTGCGAATAAATAATGTAATTAGTCATTGAAAAACTCTTTTTGGGTAAAACATAAAGCATTGTATGCACCAGGTTTACTGGACTATAATGCCCATCAGGTCGAAATCTAGCCTTCGGGCTGTTTCGACCTTCAGGGCTGATAGAGTCCCAGTAACATATGATACCCCTCAATAGCTATTTTCTATACCTACCAGTGGCGTTCGTACGAAATTTGACCTGCCTATTTTGGCAGAATTGATGGTTGCCACTGATTTCTCTTAAAATAAAATAAATTTTTGTAACTATTTAATCATTTCTGAGCAAAGTTGATCCACTTGATTTTTTCAATCCGATGCACGGTTTTCGCTTAAAAAAAATAAAAACTGTTTTTCTGCATGATCATAACAATATCGGTAAACAATATCACCATGCAGAGAAATATTTTAGATTTAATTGTTCTAGGTGAATTTTTATTTGTATTTTCGTTATTGATTTTTTTAGTCCGACGTACGTTTTTACCTATAAAGTCCAAAATTTCTGTCAGTGACTCATTTAATACCGGCCGCAACCGACCAAGCGGCTGAATAAAAATCTAACATTAGTAAATGATTTTCAGCCATGAGTATACTTTTTCCGCTCAAATAACAGTGAACCGGCCAAAAGTTTCATCGCCACGTTGTCATAATTCGCGAAAATAAAGTTACCAGCCAGCGATCGCACTTAAAATAGCACGCCAATATGTATTGAAATCATTGTTATCGAGAAGATAATAAAAGTGGCAACACACATTCCTTAGTTTACAACTTGAAGAGACTTGAAATAAGCGTATCGACAGGGTTTTCGTGCTGTTCGATGATTTATTTAGTTATTATTGATTATGGGCAGATTTTGCTAAGTTTAAATTTTGAATTGATATACAGAATTATTTTCTAAATATTATAAATTTCTAATAATTGTATTTATATAGATATTGTTTTTGTATCCAATTTTATAATAGTTTATCTTATTTAGTGTACATAATTGTATATAAAGATTTAGTGTTACATTAAGTGCTAATTCTGTAAACTATGAATATTAACCAACCTTTAACTAGTTATCCACCTATAAAAAAAAACACTTAGTTAACATAAAAAGAACGAATAATGGTTAAAGTATTTTACCATGGGATTCAGGGGTGAATCCAGAACCTATAACCACTTTGGATGCTGCAGAGATATGTGCAGCTTTAACAAAAGTTTTTCATTACGGTATTCAGAGTTTTAAAAGGAAAAAAATCAATATTATTAATTATTCGGATACTAGAAAATGTGATTTTTGCAATTTTACACACTTTTTTACTTTTCAGTATTAAACATGAATCAAGCTGTTTTTGGCTGCCTCTTATAGTATTTAAAAAATAATAATAATTGAATTGTTTAATTTCATTTTACGACATATTCCTTTAAATTCTGCCATTTGCTGAAAACATATTTAAAAACTCATACTATGTTAATATAAAAAAAAAACACTTAAAAAGTAAGGAAAAAACCTTAATTTTCAATAAAAAAGTAGGTAAAACGTTTTGTCCGAATTCAACAAATTCCTAAAAATATTGACCTGTTACCAGGTTGTAATAAGTTTTCTTTATGACATTTTTTTATAAGGTATGCGAACCTTGCTTCGCTCGACCCTAATGTTTGATCAAAAATATTGTCGATAAATCTAAATATGGAACACAGAAGTTGAAGTAGTTATTAGTTCACAAAGCTGATGATCTCAGAGCTTTTGTGTTCCTTATATGAAATTAGGATATTTTGATGAAGTAAATGTGAATATAATAGTATGAATAAAGTATTTAATATTGAAATTGCAAGATCGGTGGTGAATTGGCAAGTCGGTGTAACGGATTGTCTATCGTTCTGCTTTTACATCTTTTTTAATTTATGTTAAGACTATAATTTTATTTTATGTGGCAAAATAAAATCAGAGAAGGTAAAATTAAAGTAAAAAATGTATTTTTTGGAAAAACATTGAAAAATCGCCAAAAAACTCAAATTTGTGTTCTGTGACCTCAAAATAGAGGTGTGTAAAATTAAACAAAAATTATTTTTTCATTAGCGTCGAATAATACCAAAATAATATAGTCTTGTTACTAATTTAAAGGGTTGTGATGAAATGAAAATAACTTTAGCTTGTAAAAAATATTTTCATGTTTGACGAAATTTTATCATTTATTTCTAAATGCATACGCCACTGGAATTGATTCCCCTGACCCCACACAACCCGGGGCACTCTAAAAGCGAGCGATGCGTCATTGACAGAAATTTTGGACTTGAAGTATAGAAAAATTAAATTTAGATATTTCTTTGCATGTTGATATTGTTTGCCGATATTGTTATGATCATGGAGAGAAACGGTTTTTATATTTTTAAGCAAAAATGCCTTTTGATACATAGAACATGTACGTTAAATTTCATTAAAATAAATTGCGAAGAAATATTTTGATGACGTATTCTTAAAGGATTATACTAACATTTTATGGATTTTAAATTTAAATTCTCAAAATTTTACAGGTATTTCCCCCTCAATAAGTTTTAATTGATTTTAAGTTTACCTGAAATTACTTTATAATTAAGCATAGGCAATCATGTATTATTTAAATTAACAGATATTGGTGCTTCATATTAATCTTTATTTAATAAGATAAATGCAGTTTCTTTAATTTTACGTTTTTTTGAACAAGTTTCTTTTGCTAAAATACTAGAAGCACTCCAGTTTATTATGTGGTTGTTATCAAATGCGTGTTGACAGATTCCTGTTGAATTCTGTGTTTTTAATGTATGTTCTATGTTCTTTTATGTCTTCGGCTGATGGTCTGGAAGTTTCACTTATATAAAATTTATTACCTTTACAAGGGATCTTATAAATGACATTTTTTGTGTTTTCGTTTATATTGTTTGGATTTGCTTTTGTTACTTGAGATCTAATAGTGTTTTGTATTTTAAAGATAGTACCAATATGAAATTTATTGCATATTTGTTGAATTTAAGTTGATAAGGCAGTGATATATGGTAAAATATTAATAACAATTTTACCATATTTTTTTTAAAAGTGCGATTTTGAAAAAAATTTTTGGGCCCCCTATTTTTTGTAAGTTTTTTGGTGGATAATATTAAAAAACCCCTTTAAAAGAAAATTTCAAAAAATTAAATAAATAAACCTAAATTTAAAAAAATTTAAGCCAAAGGTAAACCTTTAAACATAATTTATAGTAATAATTTTCCCCCAGTAGCGTAGTGGTCAGAGTTTCGGCTTGGACAAGGTTGACGAAACAACTGGAAGAAATGGGTTAAAACCGGAAAACCCGGCACTCGTACCTTGGTATTTGGGTTTTTAAAGAATGCCACAGATTGAGCATAGGGGGATTCGAAAACCGTAGAATCGAAGTCGGTTTAAAATTATAAAGTTGCGCATTGGTTTAAACATGCCGATTAGAAAGTTGAAACCCAGCGATTTCTTCCGAAGATATCCAAAATACCGAAATTGCTGATTTCGTTTTAAACTTTATTTTTAAATCCCGGCACTCAATTGTTTTGCTTTTTTTGAAGAAATTTATAATCCCAATTACAATGATGTTTTCACTTAATATTTTCGTTAAATAAACATATTTTCCATAAGAGACAATGGTAAGACAAGGAACGCACAAAACTTCTTAAAAGGCGTTCCATATTTTTAATAAATATTAATTTATACTTTTTTTGAAATTTGGGAATAATAAGAGGTTAAAAAAAAAGAAAAAAAAAAAACCCTAGGCCGTTAAAAAAATAAAGTTGATGGTCTAACGAAAACGAAACGTCTTAGGGGAAAATCTCTCAACGCTGTTTTGTAGAGTTTAAAAGAGTAGCCATGAGAAAGGTCTTTTGTTTTTTATATCTCTTTAAAAAAAGTCAAAAAAAAAAAAAAAACAAATAAACAAATTTCGTTTTCGGATATCTCCGGAAGTACTCGGAATTTTACAACTTTCTAAACGGCATTTTTTGGGGCACCTAAATGCGCAACTTTGCCATAATTTAACCGACTTCTTATCTCTTTACGGTTTCGAGATCCCCATGCATGCCTGAATCTGGCACCCTTATATGTATAAAAGGATATAATAAAACATATATAATAATCCTTCGTGAGGTATCATAAAGATAAAAAAAAACGATATTTTTCCCAAATCTTAAAAAATTAAAAAATCCCAGTCACAATATTTTGGAAAGGGTTTAAGCTCTTGATAAACCAAAAAACAAATAAAAACACATATTAAATATAACGTCTGATTTAAGCACATTTTTTTATGTTCAGCCCGTCACGAAGCTATTAATTTACAGAAATTTTCAAGAAAACTTTTGCGGGTAGCCTGGGGGGATGAAGAAACAAAAAAAATTAAGGCAGTGCCCTGTCAGTTAAACGTAAATAATGCATAAAAGTTCCACAGTTTTTGCTGCTAACAGCTCAGAAGAATTACTTTTCGGAGCAGAAGCCGTGAAAATATCTATAAAAGAGCTACAGGTCCCCTACAGCCCGTGAGTGGGCAAGAGGAGAAAGACTTCGTGTCAGCGTGAGATCATTATTAAAACAAACAGCTCTTCTTTAAATAAAATTAAAAATGCTTTGAGTTGCAGGGGACGCCATATTTTGGACATGAGAACAATATTCTAAAAAGGGTCTTATTTGGGATACACACAGAGTATACAGATTGAAAGAAGACAAATACTTTCTGACACGAAGAGGGTCCGCTTTTTAGCTGCTGGGGTTTGGATGTAATGTGTTTGGCCGGGTTAGGTTATTCTTATAAGTAACACCCACAGATTAAACGACTCTTTGTCTGCAGAACGGCCCCCTCATATGTAACGGATGGATTGGGGACTTTTCCGACATCAACATGACTGTGTTTGAAGCATTAAACATTGGGAAGCCGTTCTAGTACTATTATAAGCAACTATACTTGCAAGTTTTTTTCTTTTTACGTCCGTTTTTCTTCTGTTGGTGTAATAACTTGTGCGGTATACTTGTGTAGTTTATTTTCTTGTTGGTTTTTTTATTTGTTATTTGATCTTGTTATTTTAGTAATTAGATTAGTATTTTTAAATATTTATTGTTATAAGGTTTAGTTTTTATATTTGGCAAGTTCCTTTTTAGGAACCTATGAAATAAAGTATATGAATAAATAAATATACATAATTCACATATTTTATTTATGTAATATTGTCGTAATATTTTGTCCAACCCTGTATCCAATTAACTTAACAGGTATCTGGTTGTTGTGCACTCCGAACTTCCGGCCTTGCCGACCGCGACAGGTGTCGGGTTCTCCGGGAGCCCAGGCGGACTCGGAAGAATCGCGCGCCCGACAGTCGCGACCGGCCTGTGTATACGCAACGCATGTTATACGGGGTGACCTGAATGTTCGTTATTTTGTGGCAGGTGTGACAGGTGTACTTGTGTAATTACAGAGATAAATTGTTATTTTGTTAAAGTATTGTTTTGTGTTGTGTTTAATGAATAAAGTATTGTGTTTACTGATTTATTTGTCGGTTAAAGTGATGAGTAAAAGTATGTGATTTAAGTGGACGATTGAAAGTGATTTAAAATGCGCGCGTTTTGGTGCATTGTGTGTTTTTGAGTTTTGGCGGGACCGCTAGCTACCTTAGAAAATTCGGTAATAAACAAAGATTCGTTTATATTTTCACTAATATATTTATACAGGGCTTTTAAAAATATGTAGTTTACGTATTTCTGTTAAATTCTAGGACAACTTAAAAAAATATATGTATAACATCTCTGTAAGCTAAAAGTATTGGGTTAGGTTAGGTCATCGAAAATTTTTGGAAATACTGTTTTTCTTAATTTTTAAAAAAGTCCATTAATTTTAAAAGGGATTTTCTGATCAAAATAATTTTAATACGGTGTGTCCCAAATTTCAGATATGACTTTATCGATATATTTAAAAAAATTAAAACCCAAGATTTGTTAGAAAAACTACTATTACGTAAAAAATTAACAAATAATTGAGTGGTTACATTTTCATAGTTCTAAGTCCATGAGTGACAAATTTTTCATACAAGTTTTCACCCCTTTTTAACCCCTTTAATGATGAAATTCCAATAATTCGACCACTTATTATGTTTCTGGATAATTATGAGACAAATTACCAACTCATATTTACAACTTCAAAATGACGATTTTTTATACAAACTTTTGTTCCTGTTTTAAGTCCCCACGAATGTAATTCCAAAAATGTTAAAGCAGGTCATTTTCAATCGTAATTAAAAGCCCAAATTTGATCTTTTGATTTTACCACGCTGTTTCTAATAAAATAACACGTTTAGGACAAATGTTCAGGGTCTTTGAGTATATTTACGTGGCATCTGGAGCTTTTATTTTTGGAGAAAAAAAAAAATGTTTTATATAAAATTTGTAGTTTTTTTATGTTATCTTTTTAAATTATCAATAAAAAAAAAAATCAGATAAGAAAACGAAAAATATATATATATATATATATATATATATATATATATATATATATATATATATATATATATATATATATATATATATATATATATATATATATATATATATATATATATATATATATATATATATATATATATATATATATATATATATATATATATATATATATATATATACAGTGTGCCCCAAAATTTTGGGGGGGTGTATGGGGATCTTGGAAACCACGATAGATAGAAAATCGTTAAATGGGAAAGTTTTAGACAATTATATTATAACTAATCCCGTTTACTACATAGTTTTATCTACTCAGGTTTTTGAGAAATTTTTTAAAAACCTGAAAATGCCTTTTCGAAAATCGGCCATATTTTTCTATACGTTAAAATTTTTCAAATCTGTAAAAACTTCTTTAAGCAACTTTTTTTTAGAATATGACCAATTAGTCAATTTTTTTTTTTTAGTTTCGGTTTAGAATCATCATCAACTTTACTTTTTTTGGGGGAATTAAGCACCAAATAGTGCTTTTTTTCTGATTTCAACAATGATAACATGTTATAGTTTAGGAGTTTATAACCTCATTTATTTCAAAAAAAAAAATATTTTCTTAGTTTGTGATTACGGCGAATGTCTGGGGTCATTGGTAGCAGAAGAAATGTTATTATGGGTGTGCAAAAGTATTTCGACAATTTTCCTGAAAGCCCGATCCTAACTAACATACTTTCGATAACTGGTTACAAATTTACTTGAATTCGGGGAAATTTTAAAAAAACGACCTAAAGTACATTGAAGAAAATCGACAACGAGATGCTGCAGTTAACCAACATTTTAAAGAAAATCCAACATCTTCAGCCAGGGATGTTGATGAGAACACATACCTAAATTTAACCATTCATAGGAAAGTTAGGACCATTTAAAAAAAAAATCGTTAATATGTTAGAGGAATTGACAACATTTTGAATTTTAAGTCGTTATTTTTTCATCTTCATTTTAGTGGGAATCTTAGTTTAGCCACTTTTCATTGTGTTGTTTTCACTTGATTTATTTTTCCCTGTTCGTGTAGTTTTGTTAAACACGGTGTTAACGTTATAGCTATGTTTCTGTAAAAAAGTCTGTTTAGCTTATCTATTTTTCCAATTTCTAATATTTTATTGTTTACAAAAAAATTACGTTCGCCGGAATCAAGCCAACTGAAAAAAATATTTGTTTTTTTAAATAAATAAGGTTATAAACTGTTAAATTATAACATGTTATTCATTGTTGAAATCAGAATACAAGCACTATTTGGCTGCACAAAAATCCAATATGGGGTCCATATGAAAAAATAAAGTTGATGATGATTCTAAAACCCAAAGAAGAAAATAAAAATTTACTACTCGGTCATATTCTACAAAAAAAGTTGCTTTTAAGAAGTTTTTACAGATTTGAAAAATTTTCACTTATAAAAAATATGGCCGATTTTCGAAAATGCATGTTTCAGGTTTTTCAAATTTCTCAAAAACCTGAATAGATAAAACCATGTAGTAAACGGGATTGGCTTACTTACATAATTGTCCAAAACTTTCCCCATTTAACCGATGTTGTATCTATCGTGGGTTTCCCCCAAAATCCCCATACATTCCCCCCCCAATTTGGACACACTGTATATATATATATATATATATATATATATATATATATATATATATATATATATATATAATTTTTATATATATATATATATATATTATATAATATATAAAAATAAAAAAATTTTTTTAATAATATAAATTTATTTAAAATGAAAAAAATTTTTCTTTTTTTTTGCGATAATTTTTTCTGTTTATTTAAAAAAATTTAAAAAACCTAATTTTTTATAATTTTTTTATTCAATTTTTAAAAAAAAATTTAATTAAAGAAAATTAAAAACCCTTTTTATTTAAAAATTTTTTCTTTAAAAAAAGCTCCAAGATGCCCTAATATTACCTTACTTGTTACCCTGTATAGATATAAATCGTATATTTTATATCTTAAATTTTTAAAATTTAATAAAACATTGTCAAAAGAATGTAGATAGCCAATTTTTCTCTCCATTTGCTTTGAAAATCTTTTGATAAAGGGCCTGCCGATCGCGCATTGGGTCACCATCAAAGTTGCGCGTTCCAGTTTGGTCATATTTTTCAAAACTTGTTAAAGATTTATCAACGGTCCAACTTCCTTAATCTAACTTTCGAACGGGATCTCTGCTTTTTTATTTTCGATTGCTAGTCTGAATATAAAACGGACTGCTGGCTTTCGCCTTTTTAAAGTCCAGTATTTTATGGAGATTTTTGTATTCGAAATAGTTCTTAAACTAATTTTAAATAAAAGAAACGAATGGTTGAAGTTTGTGACTTGTTTGCGGTATCCATTTCGATTTCTGGACGAAGACAAACTGTCTTCGAATTACTTGAATATATTCGTCGCGAGTACAGAGAATAAATTGACCATTTCCAAAGTTTGTTTCTTAAGTGGACCGAAGTCCTGCATGAAGTCGATAAAAGTACAGAAGGAAAATCTATTTGAAAGATCTTTTAGCACGCAAAAATTAAAAAAGGTATATATATATATATATATATATATATATATATATATATATATATATATATATATATATATATATATATATATATATATATATATATATATATATATATATATATGTTTATTTAGGTTTTACGGATTTAAATAAAATTTAATTCCGGGATAATCCTTTTTAAAAAAATTTGTTTTTACAACTTTCGCCGAAATCCATCTAACTATAGTTCAAGCGAACGCAGACGGTCAACATCATTGAAAATGCCAAATGAGTTTCGGCAAAACTTTAATAAGTAAATTTTTAAATAAACGGATTAATCGGAATGATAGTTTCATAATTTATATAAAATAATATATTTATATATATATATTATAATAATATATATATATATATATATATATATATATATATAATATATATATTATATATATATATATATATAATATATATATATATATATATATTTTAAGAACTGGAAAAAAATTCCCTACGTCTCGGTATGTACGAAAATCGTAACTCGTAACGTTTTAAGAAGTTAAAATAGTTTATCTAGAACAGGTTATCTATTTTAACTGGCGTAAACGAGTTTCTGTACATACCAGTATGAGAAATTGTTTAGTTTCTCATATTTACCCACTCGTGTAAAACCCGGGTCGACTCTGCTGAATGCGATTTCAGTACGGCATCGAAAGTAGATATTTATATCTTACCCAAGGCAATGATATTTGTCTAAAGTAGATGCTTGGTCTTCTGTTGTTCACTTAACACTCGTTATAGCCCTATTGAGAGTATGTAAGGCAGGCGAAACGTCTAGGAGAGAGTGTCATAGTGAACAGCAAGTGGTTATCTATTTTAACTGTCTTAAAACGGATGATTTTCATATGTATTATATATATATATATATATATATATATATATATATATATATATATATATATATATATATATATATATATATATATATATATATATATATATATATATATATATATATATATATATATATATATATATATATATATATATATATTTCTTTTTAATCCTGGAAATAGGTTAATAAAGTAAATGATAGAAGTTTCGCACATTACATATTGTGTTTTTTAAGCATAAGTATCTAAATAGTTGTAAATTAAACAACCTACTTAATTTACAATAAATAAAAAAAAACACCGAAAGAAATCAAAAAAAAAGAAAACAAATATATTGCATGCTTTAAATTGATGGTCCATCACAAAAAAATAAAACACATTTTTAAAATGTATATTGTAGTCGTTTGTCATAAAGCACATAAGTTAATACACTCGTTATTTACATCTTTAAAACTGTAAACCTCATTAACCCCATTCTATGCCTAAATTGTACTTAAAAATATGTATATAATTACGTCATAATACTTAGAAAATAGACTAAACAGACGCAACTATACCACAAATGCTTCGACTGTCCTACATAAAGAATAATCTCAAACAAAGCAAAAATTTTATTTTAAGAAAACTAAAATACTGTTACAATACTCTAATTACAAAAAACTTACAAATAATAGTTCTCAGTCAAATCTTTTGTTACTTAATAAGTCCCTATATTAAATAAATTGTTGGTTTATTTTAAAATGGAATTAAATACTGTATTTTGTATTAAAAAAAAAAGGTTTAACCATTATTAAATTTCGGTAAAAATGCAAATTTTTTGGGACACCCTGTAAAATATATCGCTATTATAGCATGTATATCTTTTTGGACATGGTGATGTTTCTAAAAATACATAGTAATTAATTGTTTTCTCAAAAACGGTAGATGATAGGTATAGGTAAATGTTAACAAAAATTACTTAGAAATTTTATGTAGAATACGAACATGTAATAAAATATAGGGTGTTCTATTCAAAATTACAATGTTGCCATTGGTTTCGAGTAGATTCGTCAACGCTGCACCGACCAAAATATTTTTAGAAGGTAGATTATTAACTATTATGGCCGTCCGCCAAATTTCAAAAAGTTCTTGTTTTTGATTCTCCAAAACTTTTAATAGGACACAAAATAACATAGATATAGAACAATTTACATTTGTACAAATTTTACGGTCCTAAACTTAAATAAATAAATTATAAAAAATCAAAGTTCTTGTTTTTTCTACATTAATCTATAACTTTGTAAGTATTTGTCGTAAAAAAAAATCAAAAGGAAAAAAAATTAAGTAATTTCCTACAAGATAGGATTGGTTAAAAATCGCAAAATTCGCTTGTTGCAAAAAGCTATAAAGCAAAAAAAAACAGAAAACGCGTAGTTGTGAGTGTTTTTTTGACCCTTTAGAGTTTTATGAGGAGTTTTATATTCGACCAAAAAAAATTTTAAGCCCTCAAACTTTTTTTAAAAAATGAAAATCGGATTATTTTTATCCTGATAGCAAATTTAAGAACCAAATTTTTCCACCACATTTATTACATATTTACGCTATTTTAAGCCCTAGATTTGAGATGTCATTTCTAGAAACCCCTACGCGGTGTTGCTAGATTGTACACAATTACTCTAACTTGCGGAAAACGTAAAGGCAACGTGAAACATATTACGTGTGAGGAAGTTTTTACAATCATTTTCACACTTTCAGACTAAAAATTTATAAAAAAAATTTCTTTTGCATTTCAATCGCAAATTGGCTATAAACTAGTATAATACTCGTATTATTTAATAGTATATTATATATAAACACTAATCAGAATTTTCTTTTACAGCCGGTGCCGGAACGAAAACCAAAGACAAGTTCGCACACGTGGGTACCACCGCCCGACTAGAATGTCCCGTGAATCCGGGATTGTGCGGGAAATTGCACAGCGTCAAATGGTACAAGGATACTTCCAGGATATACGTTTTGAGCCACGAGGGTACCATCAAGAGGCCTGAAGGAAATGCTAAAGAAAGGTAAGCAAAAAAAAATATGTTTTTATTTTTTATGTGAATTAGGAGTAAATATTAAATAAACTTTTCAGTAACGGGTTGTCATATTACAACGTGAGCTTTCCGAGGCTGGATGTCGGGCCTTGCAGCCCCAAAATTTTTTTGCAAATCTAAACTTTTCCAGTATTTTAAAATATAAAGGGTACAAACACTAGCGGTCAAACTAAGGACTGCCCACTGGTATTCCGTACAATTGCGTTTTTTAAATGTCTTCATTTATATGATCATCGTCGTGGTCGACGTTATCCTCATCTTCTTCTACTACTGATGCACTATTATTAAAATCCTTACCAAATCATCCAGAACAAGTCAAATTGAAACATCATCCGACTTTTCTGCAGCCCCATGAAACGCCGCACCCTTGTGTGCATTGACGAAAAATCATTTTGGGAGGTTCTCGACGGTTTGTTTATTCAAATGAGGTGCAAGGAACTTTCCTTTAAGAACCATCCCAAATCTGTTTGTTAAATGCTTTTGTTTTCAAAAGTTTCGAACGTGAATCGCACGAAGACCGGGAGGTATACCCGTTATGTAGATTATTATGCTCCGAAGTGGGATATTCGAATTTTTGAAGAAAAAATTGATTGGTTTTTTCAACATAGCTACTTTATTTTTAATGAAAGTTTTTCTTAAAAATGAATTTGTAGGGTTTTTCAAAAACAATTAAATTCTTTTAAACCCTTAGTTTTGAAATGGGATGTGTTTAAAGGGCTTAAATAAAGTGGTGCTCGCTCTTAAATAAAGGTGTTAAACGGCCTTATCTCGCCAAATATTTATTGAAGAGAAAATCCATGCAAAGAAAATTCTTTGTAATCAAAAAAGCTACAATTTAGTACTCCAGCATTTTTTTCGTATCTCTAGTATGTTTGAAGTAATTTTGGAGAAAAGGTAAAAAAGCCCTTTTCTTCCGAAATTGCGGAAAATTGTTTTTCACTTTAAATTTAATTTTTTAAAATTACGCATTTTAAATGGGTCAAACTTTTCGTAAAAAAAATAGGGACCGACGTTATTTTGATCAAAGCGGTCAAACCAAGGACTGACCACTGGTATTGCGTACAACCAGCTTGCTGTCAGTCTGCCCTCGGCAATTATTCATATATTTAAACAATTGCTGAGGGCAACTCTAATCAATTTTTATAAGACAAAACTGGATTGCAAAATTAATATAGTATGATGTTCTTTTTGGCCTAATATGGAGCTCCTTAGAAAAATCCAAAGGATCCAAAAAATCATGCAAAAAACAACGCTTATTCTACCTTTTTTTCGTTTATTGTTTTTTTTTTGCATTTTGTATAGTAATAAACTAACTTATAGACCTCAAAATTATACAGTAATGAACCATTTTACAGCATAGCAACAATAACTTTAATAAAACACAATTTAACAAGAGAAAACAACGTTTATTTTAAACAGTGTGACTAAAATTAATGCTACTTTTATTAACAGAAAGGCGTCGTTTGGAGCTTTATTCAGAAACATTGTGACTTTTTCCGTTGTCAAAGCTTTCGATTTTTAGGTTCAAATTTGTTATTTTGGCGTTTCAAATAAGCTATTACCTTTTATATTATGAAATATTCATATTTTTTTCGACTTTTGCATAAAACAAATAAGAAAATTATTACCTATGTACAGGGTGTCCCAAACTGGACGCGTTCTTATGGGAACAACCCTTATTTGAAGGGATAGAAAAAAATTAACCAAGGTGTCCGAAGCTCAAATTTAATAAGAAAACTACTGGCGCTAACAAAACTTTGCTATCTCTTATCGTTTGGCTACTAGGGGGCGTTTCTCGAATTTCGTCGATTTTTTAAATGCCCCATAACTTTCTTATTAATTAAGATAATTAATTTTGATAAAAACTTTCTTAAGGCGCTTTTTTTCGTAGAATTCATTGCGATAGGCAGATTTTTTACAGGGCGTTCAGATTTTTGTGCACCACCCCAAAATCATTTTTTTATATGGACCACCCTATATATTATAAGATTTTTAAAAAGCTGGTAAAATTTCCTAAATTTTGATGTATCACTTGTTATGTTTATCTTAAAAACCATTAGCAGTATTACGATTTAAAAATTAAAATAATGTGCCTACAGAACACATATTTAAAGTTGCTACGTAAAAAAGCAGTAGGCCGTACATATGATTTTTTTATTTTAATATTTTAACAGCTTTTTAATAGTTGAGACAGTGGTACTTGATATTGTTAAATACTTTGGTATTTTTAGTAGAGAAAGTAATTTAAATAAGTTTTTAAGAAAGGTTTTTGAAAAGTGTTAAAAAATGTATGAAAATTTTGAAAAGTTGAACATGCTTGAATGTTACATAGAAAGCAACAAAAATGCTCAGGCGGCAAGAAACTTGTATTTTTAAAGATATCCCGAACGGCAGCAACCATCCAGGGATGTATTTGCTAGACTTGCCCATAATCTTCAAAATTTTGGCTCTTTTAACAAACCCAGAGCAAATTATGCTCAAAATCAAGAAGTTCAAAACGAAAATGAAGTAAAAACTCTAACCGTATTGGGAACTTTATATAAAAATAATGGTACAACTTCCACAAGAAAACTTGAAGCAGAGACTGGCATATCCAGAAGCAAGAACCACAGGATTTTGAAAAAAAAACAAATTTAAGCCTTATCGAACCCGCAAAATCCATCATCTTCTCCCTGGGGATTTTGATCGAAGAACTCGTTTTTGTGAGTGGTTTTTAAATAAAATACAAAATGAACCAAATTTTGCTTTAAATTGTATTTGGTCTAACGAGGCTTCGATTAGTAGTGCGGGCATATTTAATCGGTTTAATGATTACACTTGGTCCCAAGAAAATCCCCATGCGACTGTCCAAAACAGATAACAAGGAAGATTTAGCTTCAATGTGTGGGTGGGAATTTTTAGAGGACAATTCATTGGACCCTACATTTATGATAAACCGCTAAATTCTAGACAATATTTGGATATTTTAAGGGACCAAGTAGAACCATTCTTGGAAGATATTCCCATAAATCTGATACCCAGAGTCTTCTTCCAGCATGATGGTGCCCCTGCGCATTGTGCAAGGACCATAAACGATTACCTTAATGTTAAAGTTTGGTGAAAATTCGATGGGAAATCAAGGGCCCATACTAAGGCCTGCCAGGTCACCGGATCTGACTCCCTTAGATTTTTTTCTTTGGGGTAGAATTAGAGACCTTACTTATAAAAATAATAATTTTAATAGCCGGGAAGAATTAGAAAGGGCGTTGCGAGGTGCGTTTAACCGAGTTCAAAATATAGAACTTATTAATGCAGTTAATGCTGTTAAAGAAAGATGTAGAATTTGCGTACAACAAAATGGGAGACAATTTGAACATTTGTTAACATAATTTTATTTTATTTTTGTTTATTTATTATCGTTAATTAAATTCCATAAAATTTTATATTAGGATTAGGTAGAGTTATGTTTTTTTGTTAATATTGTTGTTTGTGTTTTAGATAATTATTAATTTAATATATTAACTACGAGTAATCTTATCATAAAACTTTAGACCTGTTGTTTTAATCATAACATGTTAATTTTTTGTAGGCACATTATTTTAATTTTCATATCGTAATACTGCTAATGGTTTTAAGATAAACATAACAAGTGATACATCAAAATTTAGGAAATTTTACCAGCTTTTTAAAAATCTTATAATATATAGGGTGGTCCATATAAAAAAATTGATTTTGGGATGGTGCACGAAAATCCAAACGCCCTGTAAAAAATTTGTCTATCGCAATAAATTCTACGAAAAAAAGCGCCTTAAGAAAGTTTTTATCAAAATTAATTATCTTTATTAATAAGAAAGTTATGGGGCATTTAAAAAATCAACAAAATTCGAGAAACGCCCTCTAGTGGCCAAACGATAAGAGATAGCAAAGTTTTGTTAACGCCAGTAGTTTTCTTATTAAATTTGAGCTCCGGACACCTTGGTCAATTATTTTCTATCCCTTCAAATAAGGGTTGTTCCCATAAGAACGTGTCCAGTTTGGGACACCCTGTACAATACTTTAACCATATAAGATAGGCTACCTTTTTGTAAAAATTGCCCAGCATTAAGTTTTCGTCAATTCCTTAAAATCTTTTGAAGTTTCTCGACTCGCAGAACATATTATACACTTTCTCATACCTTTTCTTGGATTTCACTGGAAGTTAACTGGAAGTCCTTTTCATTAGCTTTTTTGATAATAATTGTTTAAAAAAATGCTCTTAAAACATGAGTTGATTTGGATGCTGTCAACCGTTGTTAATTACAAAAAACAACATCCTCTTTAGGCTTAGATTGCCAAGTTACTGTGACTACTACATTTTTTTTTATTTTCTTAGTAACTTAACTGATATTATAAAAAATGTAATTTTAATATGAAATTCAAAATAGGCAGTTATCTGCAAAATGCGAAAAAATATTATACGCACCACGCCAGAAAATTTATTAAGGAAACTTTTTTCTTACTACAATTTTTCTCAACGACCAATACTTACGAAGTTATAAGGTATTACAGTGGATTTTTTTTTCATTTTTTTTTTAATATTTAACAAATCCTTTAGACCTTTCTAAGGGAAAACATCTCGATTTTTGTTATACAGGGTGTTCCTTAAAGACATGCCAATATTTAAGGAGGTGATTCTTGGACTGATTTTAAGAAAAAAACTTCCCATGAACGTATTACCCAAAAGTCTTATACAGGTAAAAAGTTTTAAAAAAATCAGTTTTTTAATGATAATTGAGATAATGTTGTAGATATCCTTATGAAGTTTGGTACATGTCTTTTATGCATCAATTTCTGATATACAATTTTTTTTTCTACCAGTGGCGCCCGTACTGGTTTTGCATTGCACTTTGCCATTGCTTTCTCTTAAAATTAAAATTACTTAAGAAATCTTTACTTATTTTTGAGAAAATTTAATTTCCTGGTTTTTCTTTGTCCGACGCATGATTTTCGTTTAAAAAAAATTAAAATCGTTTTAGTTCAGAATCAATTTATTTTCTTAATTCAGTCACGTTTTTGTTAACATTTTTTTTATTATTTATCCCATTAAAAATGTTTATATAACTTTTTATATAAACAATTTGGAAGGCTGTATTTTTGTTTTATAAATTTTTGTATCTCTTTTAGTTTTTGCGATATTAACGATTTTTTTAATTTTTAACGTCAATATCTCAAAAACTGGAAAAGTCATAAGAAATTTTGTAAGTTTTTAGTAGGTCTAAATGCAATACTGTTGTTTTTTTGGATTTTTCTGCAAATTTTAAGTGGTTTAAGATTAAAATAAATAAAATAAATAATTTATATTAAAAATAAAATAAATCACCTTTATTATCCTATCAAAAATTAATGTTTATATAAATTTTTATATAGATAATTTAAATAGCTGTTTAATACATTTTTTTTAAATTCCTTATAGGTTTTGAGATACTAATGATTTTTTTTAAATTTAAAACGCCAATATTTCAAAAACTATGAGAGATACAAAAAAAATTATAAAATAAAAAATACAGCTTTTTAAATTGTCTATATTAAAAGTAATATAAACATTTATAAGAGGACAAATGGTAAACGAAGATATAAACAAAAATGTGGTTAAATTGAGGAATTAATCCTGAACTAAAACGATTTTTATTTTTTTAAGCGAAAACCCGTACGGACGCCACTGGTAGAAAAAATAAAAGCTTTTATACATCAGAAAATGCACCTTGATGCATAGAAGACATGTATTAAATTTCATGAGGATGTGTACAAGATTATCTTAATTATTATTAAAAAACTGATTTTTTTTAACGTTATCATCTAATTGGTATTGATTTTATATCAGGTACCGTTTAAAGTGGAAAAAAGTATGTTTTATTTAATATTGTTTCCTAAAATGATTTCTAAAAACATTTTCCTTTCAATTTATTTCAGTCGAAGGATTGTACAAATTAATCTTAAATTATTAAAACTGTTTTTTAAAACGTTATAGTCTAATTGGTATTGATTTTATATCAGGTACCGTTCCACAACTTAAATTTAAAGTGGAAAAAAGTATGTTTTATTTAATAGTGTGTACCTAAAGATGATTTCTAAACTAACATTTTTCTTTCCAATTTTATTGCAGTCCAAAGATCTAAAGCTCAAGCAAAACGACAGTTACCGTGCACATTTATCTCTGTATCCAGAAGAGCTTTAAGGTCCCGAAAGATATAATAACGCGCGCTTCAAACCGTTTTTCATATCCGTTCGGCACGGAGCCCGCAACTGCCTGCAGCTGCACACGGTTTTACTCTTTCCTTTGCGCTACGTTTACCCGCAGCAGTATCTGTCTTATTTTTGTTTACTGTTCAAATATTTCTAGAGCCGGCAGTTTTAGAGGGCCCCGCTCTTTAAGCTCTAACGGAGTATGTATCGTTAAATGGAGCCGCATTGAGAGCAGGCTTTAATAGTGGTTTTGACGTTTAAGGTCGTTGGGCCAAAGGTGGGTAATCGGGCGTGTGAACACATATACAGAAGTATGTGAAAAGCTTTATAAACTTGGTTAAATTCTAGTGTATAATAAGAAGCAACCGAAACTTTATGTTTTTTGTTTTTAGTTATATATGATATACAGGGTGGCCCACCACATTCGCCTCGGTTTTTCTGCGAGAAATGAAAAGAGTTGGAAAAAAACTTTTAGCACAGTCATATGTTGGTCTGTGGGGAGCATATTTTAAAATTATTTTGAAATATACAGGGTGACCCAAAAGCGAAGTACTTATCAAAGTTATATTTTTTCTTATGAAACACCCCATATTTTTTTTATTTTTTAGATACTATAGACCAAATAAAGGTGAGTTATTGTTATAATTCCTATACCTAAAACTGACCGTTTCCGAGAAATTTAGAGAAATTAAAAAATACAGACCATATTTTAAAAATTGTTTACACCCTGTAACATATAAGAAGCTGCTCGTAATTAAATTTACTGCTTAGCTTAAGGGTTTAAGTTAACTATTACATAAAAGTTTTACCTCAATATTATACAGAGTGGTGAAAAAATTGGCTCAAAATTTGGACATACATTTTATTAAATAACTTCCTAAAGTTAAATGGAACACCCTATATTTAGTGGCCTATTTTGACGCAGAACTAGATTCCCTTTAAAACTATATAAGGGTTTCCTATACCTATCTCTTCTGCTTTTTATGCAAAAGACGTTTTTATATTTGACTTATGAATAATTTCTTTATCTTAAAAATGGAACACTCTGTACTGTGTAGGATGACGCCTGTTAGAATACCTTTGGGCATATACTTTTTATGCAAACAAACATATTTCTTGACACTCACCAATTACCAAAATCATTTCATCTTCCTTATTTTAACTAATTAAAATGTAACAATCATTCAAAACAATTATAATTTTAAACTACTCGTAGCTTAATCAATGATAATCGTTTGATTAGCAAGTGTCACTGTCAAATTTTTTTGTTTGCAAATAATAAAAAGACCATTTAGGTCAAAGCCTACTATTATTGAAAAAATATAAATATAATCGTACCTTTGGTGATAGTCATATTGAAATATATGTTTTTATTGACCCCATTATAATATTATTTTGGGATTTAATTTACCATAAAGTCCAATACATTTGCTAAGAAACAAGGGCATTTTAACATATTTCGTTCCAACAATAATTAAGATAGGTGTACCTTTTACTATATTTTGATTTTTATTTTAAAGAATGCTTTAATATTTTAGAAATGGCAATAAATTGGAGTTTTTACTTTTGCCTGCATTTTGCGTCAGATACATCTTATTTTTCAAAATTTAAACTTGTGCTTTTAGCGAATCTACGTGGCCCTTAATAAAAAGGTTTTTTAATTACAGTACAGGGTGTTCCATTTTTAAGAAGAAATTATTCATAAGACAAATATAAAAACGTCCTTTGCATAAAAAGTAAAAGAGATAGGTATAGGAAACCCTTATATAGTTTTAAAGGGAATCTAGTTCTGCGTTAAAATAGGCCACTAAATATAGGGTGTTCCATTTATCTTTAGGAAGTTATTTAATAAAATGTATGTCCAAACTTTGAGGCAATTTTTTTCACCACTCTGTATAATATTGAGGTAAAACTTTTATGTAATAGTTAACTCAAACCCTTAAGCTCAGCAGTAAATTTAATAACGAGCAGCTCCTTATATGTTACAGGGTGTAAACAATTTTTAATATATGGTCTGTATTTTTTAATTTCTCTAAATTTCTCAGAAACGGTCAGTTTTAGGTATAGGAATTATAACAATAACTCACCTTTATTTGGTCTATAGTATCTAAAAATAAAAAATATGGGGTGTTCCATAAGAAAAAATATAACTTTGATATGTACTTCTTTTTTGGGTCACCCTGTATATTTCAAAATAATTTTAAAATATGCTCCCACAGACCAACATATGTGACTGTGCTAAAAGTTTTTTTCCAACTCTTTTCATTTCTCGTAGAAAAACCGAGGCGAATGTGGTGGGCCACCCTGTATACGTAACAGGGTCTTTGATTATATTTACGTGGCTTCTAGGGCCTTAATTTTTGAAGACAGAAAAAAATGTTTTATATAAAAATTGTAGGTTTTTTTCCGTATTATCTTTTGAAATTATCATTAAAAAAATATCGCAATAAAAAAATGGAAAAATATAGGCAACTTCAACTTTTTCAAATGAAACACCCTGTATATTATGCGCTTCAACGAAATATCTTTTTTTTTATTTTAAATATATATATACATTAATGATATTTAGATGAACCATTTTTAAGATATTTTAGGTTAAATTATTAATAAATTACAAAAAAGTATCATTTTAGTATTAAGAAAGCCATGGAAACAATAAAATTGCGTTACGTTATTTTTGTGATTAAACATTCCTGCTAAAGTGAAGGAAGACTTGTCGGTGAATAGAATTTTATTTAAAAACTTTGGATCCTGCTGCATAAACCTAGCTATGTCCAATGCATACTTAGGTTCAGATCCCGCATCCGAGATTGATATTTCAGGATTCTCTAAAAGTATTAAAAGTAGTTAGTGCAAGTCCAATAGAAAAAGTATAATAATTATCCTGAAAAAACGAGGATATCCAAAACCTTGTTTTCATGTCGTGCTGCAGTCCTTTTTTTCATTTTAAAGCTTTTTCGTACAATAAACTTTCTTACTATGTATTTAATAGTATCTATAGATGGTACCCGTTGTTAAGGATATAATAAGTAATATTCCCTTTGCACTGTCGTTACATTATTATTGTTACCATAAAAAGACGCATAATACAGATTTTTTTTTCTTCTGAATAGCCCATCGACAAAAAAGCAATACAAACTACTATTAATAGTTAAAATAATAAATTTTAACTTTTTACAATATTAATACGTCAAATTTATTAAAACAATTTTATTGTTTTCATAGCTTTCTTGATACTACTATGATTTTTTTTCAATTTATTTATATTTTAGGCTTAAATATTTAAAAAATGATTCATTCAAATATCATTAATGTATATATATTTAAAATCAAAAAAAAAGATCTCTTATTGTAGCGCATAATATACAGGGTGTTTCATTTAAAAAAGTTGAAGTAACCTATATTTTTCCATTTTTTATTGCGATATTTTTTACTGATAATTTCAAAAGATAATATGAAAAACCTACAACTTTTATATAAAACATTTTTTCTGTCTTTAAAAATAAAGGCTCCAGAAGCCACGTAAATATAATCAAAGACCCTGTACAAAAATAAAGGAACTTTATTCTTTAAAGACGCAGATTAACTATACGATATCCTATAAATGGTTGCCTAAATAGTTGTAAATTGTCTTGTAACGATTTAGAAATTGCATCGTACCAATTTTTTATAAACACCTTCAAAGAAAAAGAGGTACACTGCCCCAGGGACCAGTTTTCCAGTCCATGATTTTGTTTCTTTATTTACAGCTAGCTCAGTCTGGTAAAGTTTTGCATTTAATTGTTTTTATGACCCTTTTTTACTTCCAAAGGTCCCAAATGTCCTTTAACTTAAAGGGCACCAAACATTGGGATACGCAGACGATCTCGTCATTATGGCCCAAGGAAAATTTAACAAAACTGTTAATAAAATGCAACAGGCCCTAAACGCAGTTACCAGATGGACGAGAAAGGAGAGACTAAACATAAACCCTGTAAAATCAGCCAAAGTTGCCTTCACCAAAAAGAGAAATTTAGAGGGCTTAGGACCCCTGACCCTACAAGGTGAAACAGTCAAGATTGTGGAACAGGTAAAATATGTAGGTGTCATCCTGGACTCTAAACTTACCTGGAACCAACATCTTTAGAAAATAAGAAAGAAAGCGGAGATGACTGTTATCTTAATCAGACGCGCTCATGGGAAAACATGGGGCCTTAAACCAAACATGGTTTATTGGTTATACACCATGGTTGTAAGGCCTATGATAACATACGCATCACTGGTATGGTGGACAAAAATGCAACAAAGAACTGCTGTTACAGAACTGGCGAAGGCACAAAAACTTGCTTGCTTAGCTATAACAACCTCAACAGCAACCATGAAGTGTCTCTTAGACCTTCCACCACTTAACCTCATATTGATGGGAGAGGCTAGAATGAGCTACTTCCAACTGCCACAAAAATCAACTGTTGCCTACGCTAGTTTGGGACACAACAACGTAAAAAGTCAGGTTGGTGGCAACATCCTGGACGAGAGAATAGATCAGATGATTTCCCAATAATCATTTAATAAAAACATTGAGGTAAAAATTCCAGATCGAAGTGAGTGGCAGTAACCCGATCTCCCGGCATGGTTGGAGACATTATCTGGTATGCGGATGGTTCCAAAACCGAGCAGAGAACTGGAGCGGGCGTGTGCAGTGAAATGAGGAATTCACAATTCTTTATTCTACTAGGAACACACAGTTCTGTATTTCAAACGAAAATATATGCTTTACTGCACTGTGCAAAAGAAAATAACCGAAGTGCTTATAAAAACAAGCGGATCTGCATAATAACGGACAGCCAAGCGTCACTGGAGGCACTAGTAAATCCCAAGATAACGTCCAAGCTGACATGGCAATGCCAAAAAGAACTGGAAGTCCTGAGAGAACGCAACATAGTAACTCTCTTGTGGGTACTAGGATATCGGGAATAGAAGGCAACGAAAAAGCCCATGAGCTTGCGAGACAGGATTATCCACACCATACTTTGGACCAGAACCTGCCCTTGGAGTGACCAAAACCACAGCACGAGGACAAACCAGGGAATAAATCCCAAAAAAACACTAGAAATACTGGGCAAACCATAGTAAAATTAGAAATGGAAGAAGCTTTAAAAGGGGCTTATCCAAAAGAACGAAGGAAGAACTACTCAGACAAAGTAGGAAAATACTTCGCATTATAGTAGGGCTACTAACAGGGCATGATAACCTAAGAGAACACCTACACAAGATAGGCTCATACAATGGGGACCCAAGTTGCAGAATGTGCGACGAGGGGGAAGAAACAGCCTACCATATCCTGTGCGAATGTGTAGCATTGCATCACAAAAGACAGGCATTATTGACCAGTCTCGGGGTTATACAGACTTGTAGAAGAAACAAGACTATGGGGAGGATTGGTATAAAAGAAGCTGCGCTGCCTCTGGTAGTGAATCAAGGCGGCTCCCAGGGAAGAAGAAGAAGAAAGGTCGTTATTTGAATGACAAGGTTATAAATAAACTAAATGTATTGATTTGTGTATTTTTAGTTGCCTATACAGTAATCGTCAATTAATAAAAAATTATACATCAATGGAGGCTATTAATGCATGATTTTATGTACGTTACTAATACTCATAAATAAAAAGTCGCCAAAAATATACTATTACTTTTGAAGTTCATATAGAAGTACTTATAAAATACATTTGTTGATTTTTAAGAGTCCTTTTCACTAGTAATTCTGTAGGGGTGTACACAAAAATTTTATTTGCAGAACATGGTAAACACTGTGATGCATCCGCTTTTACTGCAGCGATCTCCATATCTAGGTTGTTAATAAACCGGGCATTTTGAAACATTTATTGGGTAACTAGAGCAATTACATTGATATATTTACCGTGGAATTGGATTTTTTTAATAGTGTTTTTTTTTTAATTGCACATTTGCAAATTAAAAAATTGGGATAATTTGATTAGCATGATCAATTTTTTGAGGACAGAAGTTTAAAAAATTAAATGTGTTTTTTAGAAACATAAAATTTATTTTTACTCAATAATCAACGTAGCAGACTAGTTTTGCCAGAAAAAAAAGTACTACCGGTGGGTTACACTTCAAGAATTTTCGTTATCTAGTCAGTTTTTCTTTCAGTAGAGCTATACCGAACTATATAGGGTAAGTTTTTGGTTTGAAATGAAGTCAATAAATCAAATACACTTATTTTTCACAAAAATCCGTAGAACTATCGATTAGTATTCTTAGTCGCGCTGTTTTTTATGAAAAAATATATACAGTATGTTCGCGGATGCGGTTAACAAGAGGACAAATAAACCAAAAATTAAAAGATACGAAAAAAAGTCATTTTTGATAAAAAAATTCTGCTTGTCGAAAAAATATTAACTACAATGAGAAAATATATTTTTATCATACAGGGCGTCTCAAAAATGCAAAAACATAAAATCAAACAAAAGCAAACAGTCATTTTTTGGCCTTTTAACGTGAAATAATAAATAAAAAACTTGCTCCAAATTTACTTTTTAACCTGATTCCGAACTTGAAGAAAATCTAAATTTAGGAAAAATTAAAAAAATCAACATTTACACTTTAACATTACTAAACAAAATTTTACTTTCAAATTAATCATATACAGGGTGTTTGAAAAATGCACGGCGAAATTTAAGAAGGTGGTTTCTTCTTGTAAAATAAAAAAAAATTTCTATAAATTTGGGATCGAAAATGCTTAGCTTTTAAGATACAGGGTGTTAAACTTTTAAAAAAATAGGTTTTTTGTAGTTATATTAAATACCCTGTAGTGGGATTTCCTAAAATTTGTAAAAGGTTATTTCTATTTTAAGCGCCAAATTTTAAACCCTTACTAAATTAAAATTGGTAATTTTAGTAAATTTTCTTAGGGGAACCCCTTTATTGAAAAAAATTTGGGAAAAAATTGTATGCCGTTGATTTTTTTTTTTTTAACGCAACTAAAAGTACAATTTTTTTAGTTTTTGATATATTTTTCTATCCTGCTTCGTTTTCGAGAAAAAAGAAACCATTCATTGCAAGTGTCTGGACCACCAAAAACACTTAAAAAAATAAATTTGAATTTGCAATTAGAGTTAACTATTATTGGGGTCCAGAGACTGATAAATTGGTTTTAATATTTTTTTTTTAAAACAAAGCGAGATAGAAAAAAAATCAAAAGACAAAACAATTGTATTTTTATTTGCCTAATATAAAAAAATTAAAAGTGCAAAAAAGTCAGTGGAGTACATTTTTTTCACAATTATTTTGTATAAGGTGTCCCCAGAGACCCCAGTGGACCTAATAGTTTTTATTTAATTAGGCCAAATTTTAAGAAAATCGGCAACAGAGTATTTAGAATTATTATAAAAAATTTTTTTTTTTTTTAAATTCAACACCTTGTATTTTAGCAATTATGCATTTTTGGGCCCCAATTTATAGATTCCAATAAAAACTTTTTTTCCATCTTGTTTATTTAAAAGTCCCACTTGATAACGTAAAATGTAATTGCGAACAAAAAAGGGCCTATGAAATTTTGCAAGGTTTTCAAAAACGTGTAAAAAAGAATGACGGGAAAGGGTCAATTTTGGGACAGCAGTGTGTATCCTTTATTTAAAAATTTCTTTCTTTGGAATTCCAAAATTTGGAGATGCGGGATTGATTTGCGAGGGTCGAAAAGTTCTTACCCTAAATTTTCTGTATATATTGCAGAAAACTTATTAATGCGTATAAAATTAAGGTAAGATTTATTTAAAGTAAAATTTTGTTATTTTATATTTCGCAAACGACACGAAGGAACAAGTTAAAAATGATTGATACCGTCATATTCTTTTTTTAAATTAGAGATTCGCACTGATTAATAAAAATAGAACTGTTTTTGTTTATTTATAATTTAATGACTCTGTACAATATTGTACAGGGTGTACCAATTCGATTATCATTATTGGAATCTCAAAAACTTTAAGAAATTCGAGGTCGATTAAAAAAAGAGGAAAAGTTCGAATTTGATGTTGACCAAAACCCCAAACCAAAAAATTTTTAAAAAATTTTAAAATATTTCCGAAGATTTTTGAAAAAAACCAAATATTCATATTTAATTTTATTTTTTCCCTATTTAAAAAAATATAACAAAAACATTTTAAATTTCTCACCGTTTTTTTTTTCTGTTCTACAAGACGGTTTTTATTATTTTCACACCGACGTTTGGTCTCCTAGCTGCCATCATTAACTTTGTTTTTTTAATTACGGCCCTGGATTTTTTATTACGTATTTTAAGAGCTTCTAAGATCTCAAAACCAATGACTTAATCGAAAAATTCACATTAATGGCAATTTCCATAAGAAATCATATGAGAGATGCAGATAATAGATTTTTGTAGGGAAAAAATTAAAATAATTTTTTTTGAATAAGTGTAATAATTATTTTTTGGGGTCCCAAAGGCCCCCTAAAAAAACGAAATAAAAATCAACGATTTTTAAAAAAAAAAGTTGATGATGGCAGCTCGAATACAAAACGTCGGTGTGTAAATCTAATAAAAAACTGTTCCTTTGAAGAGAAAAAGTAGCAATGTCAAATTTATTTTTTTATATCTAGGTATTTAAATATTATAAAAAAAAAAAAAATTTAATCTGTAAATTCTAAGTTTTTTCCAAAAATCTACGAAAGAATTTAAATTTTTAAACTTTTTAAAGGGGGCATTTTGATCAGCATCAAATTGGGAATTCCTGACTTAAGGGAAAGCATTTACGCTACACCTTAGGGCCGGGAAAAGGGCGGGGAGACGGTGGGCGGAGATAACAACCCCACTACCACTTTTTGTTAGCCGCATTAAAAATATTATATTTATTTAGGTTCTTCCAAACCCCGGGGCATCGGGTGCGATGTTGTTTCCCAGCCAAGTCCCACAGGAGATAAGTTTTTCGGGACCCCCTTTTTACTTTTACTTCAAGTCCAAAATTTTTTAATGACGCATCGTTTGCTTAGAGGCCCGGGGTTGTGGGGTCAAGGGAATCAATTCAGTGGGTGCCGCATTTTTGAAAATAAATGATAAAATTTCGTCAAAACAAAAATTTTTTTACAAGCAAAAGTTATTTTCTTACATTTTCATCAACCCCAAAATTAATAATCTAAACCCATTTTTGGTATTATTCATTAATGAAAAATGTAATTTTTTTTTTAATTTTTCCCCCTCCTATTTTGAGGTTTTATAGAAAACAAATTTAAAATTTTTTGGCGATTTTTCAACGTCCCAAAAAATTAATTTTTACTTTAATTTTACCTTTCGATTTTTTTTTAAAATTTTAGTCTTAACATAAATTAAAAAAGATGTAAAAGCAGAACGATAGACAATCCAAGTTAAACTGACTTGCCAATTCACCACCGATCTTGAATCTCAATATTAAATAAATATTCACACCCCATTGCTTCATCAAAATATCCACATAGAAGGAACACGAAAGCCCCCGAGATCATCAGCTTGTAGAATCCAATAACTATTTCGGGCCCCCCGTGTTCCATATTTAGGATTTAATCGAGAATATTTTTTATCAAACATTGGGGGCGAGCGAAGCAAGGTTTTGATACCTTTAAAATGCATAAAGAAAACTTTTCAACCTGGAACAGGTCAACATTTTTAAAATTTCAAGTTGAATTCGACGTAAACGGTTTTTTTACCCTTTTTTTGAAAATTAAGGTTTTTTCCTTACTTTTTTAAAAGGGTTTTTTTTTAAAATTAACATATATGAGTTTTAAATATGTTTTCGGGGCAAAAGACAGAATTTAAAAAAGGGAAAATGTCGTAAAATGGAATTAAACAATTCAATTATTATTATTTTTAAATAATATAAGAGGCAGCCAAAAAAACAGCTTCTGATTCATGTTTAAAATCAAAAAGAAGGTGCAAAAATCGCATTTTCCAGTATCCGCATAATTACTAATATTATTTTTTTGTTTTAAAACTTGAATCCCCTGCGAATTAATTTTGTTAAAGTTGCACATATCTCGCAGATCCAAAGTGGTTATTTCTGGTTTTTTGGTTCCTGAATCCATGGTAAACTTTTTTTCCACTATTCGTTCTTTAACGTTAACTGATTTTTTTTTTGAAAAGGATAACTAGTTAAAGGTTTAATATTTATAGTTTTGAATTAAAGCACTTAACAACACTAAATCTTATATACAACTAAAACACTAAATAAGATAAACTATTATAAAATTGAAAAAAAACAAACATATACTACAAATTAGAAATTATAAATTTAAAAAATACCCTGTATAGCAATTAAAATTTTAAAAAACTTAAAAAATTTCATCCATAATCAAAATAAAATCATCAAACAGCACGAAAACCCCCGATACTTATTTTCAAGTCTCTTCAAGTTGTAAACTAAGGAATGTGTGTTGCCACTTTTTCTTCGATAAAAAAGATTTCAATACATATTGGCGTTATTTTATGGGTCGCCGATTTGGGGATTTATTCTGCGAATTATGACAACGTTGATGAAACCTGGGCGCCCCGTTATTTGAGCGGAAAAAAATATCATAGGCTTAAAAAACATTTTTGTTTTGATTTTTTTTTCAGCCGTTTGTCGGTTGTTTGGGATTTGAGTCACTGAAGAAATTTGGATTTGGTTTTAATGACATTAAAATTTAAAAAATTATTTAAAACTAAGAAAAACTTTTTAATGCTCTGTGTAACGATTTTTGAAAAATAAGTCGAGTTAAGAGAAAAAAGTATCTAAATAACATAAGGGTGACTTTCACCTAAGAAATATTAAAAACTAAATCCAAATTTAAAAACTATTACAGCAGTGATTTAAGTTTGGTTTTAATAGTTTTTGAAATTTGATAACTTATACCGTTTTTAAGAAAACATATGCCCCCCAACCCCAATTAAACCAATTTTTCGCGACGCGATGAACTGACCGTATTCCCTTTAAGTTTCCCCTGATTCCAATATGAAATCGAATTTGGAACATTCTGTACATGTAAAATGTTAACTCATTGTAAGATAAACGCCTTGCTTATATCTTCCTTAAATAACCCTTCATTTAATATCGTCTTATTAACAAACAACACACCCTTTGGACTAGTAAGTTTTCGCAACCTCATGTCACGTCAGGCACTTCGAAAATATGAATTTTTGAGCAACCCAACCCTTTTGAGTACACAATTGTTTAAAATTAATTAATTTCGTAACGCCGCGTTTTAATACCTTTCGAACAATGTCAAAAACATCTTTAACCCGTTCTCTTTTGCCACGCAACTTTGATCGTCAATTAAACGTTTGTTTCTTGGAAAATTTTTTTTAAAATTAA